>KI423100.1:1935-33347 GCA_000473375.1 Anopheles culicifacies | reverse complement strand
TTAATGCCTCATTTCCGATTTATTTGTTTGCGACAGGGCAAGTGGCTACCTCATCAAATGATGCTTTGTTTTAGCACGCATGTTTATTACATCATAAACAAAACATGAAGAAAATAAACCCCGGGGTCGAAACTTTGCGTTGGTCATAAAACATTATTTATGGTATTTAACAACAAGTTTGGATGTTACGGGTTGTCTAGGCATCGGCGATCAAAACTTATTGTTTTCGACAGGTTTCAATATGTTTGCTACCGGGTGGGGTATCATTTTAGGAAGATTTTCTATTTTTTCCTAATAATCTAAATTTATCTAAATATGTTTTTGTTAAAATTGTGTTTTTATCGGTGGATGTGATACATTTTCATTTATTTTTAAATATTCCGGCCAATTTATTTATTATTTACAAATTACAATAAATCAACTGCAAACATAGGTACTTAGGTACTCATTAATGATTTGGAAATTGGCTGTGCGTTGGAACAGCGTTTTTTTTACGTAAAACTACTTAAAAAACATATTTTGGGATTCTTCCGGATATTGGTACCTTCAATCTTGTCTGATGGCGATCTTAACCTCCTGTATAGCCTATTTGTATAGTTACATTTGCATGGCCATCAATGTGGCCTAAGCAACTTAATACCTATTCCTAACCTAACCAAATCGTCAAAAGACGCTGTTAAGTACGGTAAATAAGACTACAACAAGATTTTTAAATGCGTTGAGAGTTACGTTGCAGTCAAAGTGTGAATAGGTCAAATTAATACTACGGGACATTGAAAGCACGGGTTCGTTCGATGGTCCTCATCTTCATAGGTGTTTAGACCAGTATTTCCCAACGAATATAAATGATATTAAAATACATTAAAGTCTGCTACAATCACTGGCCTGGTCAACTGGTCTAAAGTATAAATTCTCGCCAACACAAAGTCGATAACTTCATGAAACAGATTATGAGTTTCTGCCTAAATTTAAAGTCTAAATAATGCCTCAAATGGTTTCCTAATACATCGAAGTCATAACCACTATTTGAGAGTGTTTCAATAAACACCAAAACGCAGTTTCGCAAGCCAACCGCTCATGACCATTTTTATGAATTGAAAATATTGAATGAATTTTAATAAAAATTCCAAAACATTTGTAAAAATAGCAATCATTATGAGCCTAGAGAAGATAAGCAGGGACGGGCTAATATTTTATCTGTTAATTAAGCATTATATTTTATCATTCAATATCGTTAGGGCAATAATAAATGCAATAGAATGCATATTATTGAAAACATTCTCGGTAATTATCGCCCATCTATTTGTCCATTCGCTAGATATAACATAAGAAAGCATTTTATTGCAGTCCGTAATAATGCTTTGTTCTACTAGCCTAGAACCCAACAACTAAATGAAGCTATAAAAGTATTGTTTTAAAATTATGTACACTTATTGTCGTTTCATAAAAATATGCTGGCGACAACTGTATTTTGTAAGTTTGCAGTGTTTTTACACTAACGCGAACATGTTTTTCCTTTATTACCATACTTTGTTCCCGAAAATATGTACAATTCATTCTGCTTTATTGCATATTTCGGATCCTTTCACAACGCACTGCTACCATAAAAAACTGGTTTTGTGAATGTCATAAAAATTAAAGTTTAAACTTGTATGACATAGAATTGATGACAAAATATGACAAAATGGAAAGAAACCCATTCACAACCGATTCATTCTCGTTTTCAGTAGATCTTTTGTCGATGACATATTATGAAAGCACCATACGAAATTACTACGCTGGTAGCAAAGTAATTGCAGAAAATGCTCAATTTCTGAGGGATCATGAGTTTGAGGTCGTAAATAAAGGTGTCCTTTTCAAAACAAAACAGTACAAGTTGTCGCAATTTTCGTACAATGCCACTTGCTCAACAGCCACCCAAAGCCCTTATGTCCCTTATAAGCGTATATACAGTACGTTTAATTATGCTTGATGGCCTTTTGCAAGATGCAACGATCATCTCGTATGATTGGTCCCATACACCTACGGCCATAAGATCAATGTTCCAACCGTTCAGTTTCAGTTAATTTCATCTGAAGCCAGTTACTGATAGGACCAGTTGTGTTGAATGTGTCCTCCATAAGTAGCACCCAGCATGACAGTTCCCACAACTGCGCTGTACGGTGTCGCCACAGCCGAAGGACATTTTGGTCCTCGGGTTTCCCTCTTGCCCAAAAGCACACCCTTGCGCACAACCATATTTCATGCGTAAAAATATGTCTTTATTGCTACGGGCGGCTCCCAAGGATAACTTTCGCCCCGGGAAGGGGCGATCGACGGGTCGAACGGTCTTACCTTCGTGTCGGTGTGTAACTAGCTACACCTTCTTACAAATTTTTCACGCAACAATGCGCGACAGTAGCGCAAAAGTGTTCTCGCTGGACATCACAAATCATGGCCCCATTTGGCCGAAGGCAGGGGATGCCGCGGTGTGCCATTTAGAGGGAGTATTTATGATCGGTTTATGGGATGGGATGGTCAGTGTGAGTATTTTTTAGCAGCAAAAGCAACATCTAAGCAGGAAACACAATCAGCTAAAACACACAATCATCAGAGGCGTATTGTTTTCTTTTTTAGAAAGCCAAGCAAATATTCATAATTAAATCATGATCACATTAATGGTTCATATTTCATTTCGAGCCATATTTCCGTGCAAGCTTTTGAGTATTTGTTACGTTACTCAACAAAGAAAAGGACATTCTATATAAGTGAAATAAATAATACGCTCATTCGTTAACTAATTCCTTTCCCCATTTTAATCGATGCTCACCCTTTACACCCTTGGCTGTAGCATATTTTCCCAACTAAAAAAAACAAGGCTTCCGAATTACGGAGGTTCCGGTTCCGTTGTGCTAATCGCCAACACTTCCCTCTGCTACCGTTTGTGAATGGATTTAAAAAGTTTGCGGAATTGGCCCGCTTTGGTCACCATTTTGCTTTTTCATTTTTCTCCACCCCGCTGCCACACTGCCAACCCAGACGCATCGCACGCAAACGCAATTGGTGCGCAAGAAATACGATCGTACCGGGCGCCCCCGTTTACGCCACCATCTTCTTGGCTAATTAAGTTAATTAAATTAAAATTTTCAGAAAATAAAAATTACGCTCATAATTTATAATAGGCTACGGGAGGGGGGAGAAGGTACCATAAACGAACGAACCAGCTGTGAAGGAAAAACGCAACCACCTAGCCACGATGAATTATGATTGGTCTCTGGCTGGCCGGTGTGGCCACTGTGGAGAAAAGTAATGGCGGATAAAGGTACATGAAGCACTCGGAGGGAAAAATCTTCACCACTGCGTACCCCAGGGTCCGGTTTTCACCATTTTGCGTGTTTACGTGAACGGCACCGAAACGAATTTCCACAGCGAAGAGATAATCCTCTCCGTCCCTGGTAGTAAGCAAGGCAACAGGAAGCGGGGGGGAGGGGGGACGGTGAATGGAATGGAAACCTTCGCTTGGGACTTGAAAACGGTCTGACCACGGTGTGTTTGCCACAGCTGAAATGAGAGCTGCCAGCTGTCTGTAGGCTGCCATCATTTGGACACACCATCGGTTATTGCGCCTGTCTGTTTCTTTGCCCGATAGCCTGCCCGCCCAGTGAAGGATTCGGCTTTCTGGCACATTTACATTTTATAGTCTGCTGGGTTGGATACGAAAACCGTTGTTTGAAGCGACCGGTGAGGTCGGAAATACTTTTGCACACGAGCAATCACGCAAGGTGTTACCGTGTGGTTGAAGTTTGGGGTTGTTTTTTTTATTATTTCTCTTTTTGTGGCAAACATTCGGGAGCGGAATTCGGAAAGCGGAAGGGTGGAACAGCGAGGAAGGCAACCTTTCACTCTGGTCAACCCGTAAGAGAGCTTTTTGTAATGATAGCCTTTCTAGCTTAATGGACAGCTGCGACTGTGACCGATAGGAAAATTGTAAAATAAGGTTTTCCAACCAAAGGCATGGTAAGTCGGGGTCTTTTATTCCCTCCGATATAAAACGAATAGTACACTCAATATTCAGTGGGAAACAGTTTTAATGTAAAATGTGTTACAACATGCAAAATTTGCTGTTATATTTGTTAGAGGTAATAGAGTCGTCTCGCCAATGAGAATTCAAATTATGTTCGTGAAGGAATCGGATTATGAACTACAGATGAACGAATCGGAAAGATGTACTACAAAATGAATTGTAACAAAAAATAGAACAAGTAATAAAGAAATTAAATAGCCATCGGTTCGCAAAATCAATCTTTGCTTGAGCAGTAAATCACATTACATGAACAATTATGAACATTTGTATCCGTTGTTATTCTGCCCTTTCGTACATGACGTATCGTTTGTCCTACATCGAGAGAGTTTTTTTAAATCATCGCCGATCTTAATCTTGCTAGACCCCTAGCGGATTTATTCACCAAAGGATGCGTCCAATTTCTGACAAATTCTGCTCCACTTAATCATACTTTTTAACACTTTAATAAACAGAATGCACAGTAATGCCAACAAGCAATAATAAATCAGTGTCTGTCTTGGACAACATAAAGTAGCGGCTTGGACATAATGTTTTAGGAATTGATCTGTTTATCGTTAACTCGTTTATAACTCAGTTCGAGTTCTGTTTATTCGGTTCGTTACTATCAAAAGTTTGTTTGATGTGTTATAAATTAGGAAATTATAATCTAACGTTTAGCAGTATATAATGTTCAGTTGTTTTTATGCTTAAATTATGCTTCACCCAATGCTTTATATCAATGTTTTTAGTGATGAAGTCATCTTGTGTTGTTAGTCGTGTTTTGTTCTGGTTTTCTAAGCGACCAACATTATCATTTCCATCAACATCACCAGACACCGGCACTTGCGCATGAAAACACCAGCAGAAAAGTTTCCTTCAAACAAGTTGACGCACGGCCACAGATGCGTACGGCACGGGCAGAGCAAAAAAGTGGTGGAAGACACAACAAAAAAAAAAAATCTAAATTTATAGTCTTATCACCCTGACCTAATGCGAGCAAACACATGTTAATTGTGTGTGGTTATCGTTTGTTTTCCCATTCTGCGTTTGGGCCCGTGGCTTGTGGTTTGTTTGCTTAGCTACGAATTTTCAGATACCACAACGCCCCTCGGAACGTACCATGCACCGGGTGCGGGAAGAAAATTGTGTGCCGAAAAGAACAGCACAGCACCATTCCGCAAGATGAAGGTGTCCCAAACTGTGATGACAAGCGGGACAAGGTGGAGTCGAAGCACCACCGCACTGCAAATAGTTACCGAGGGCAACAACAACTGTCTGGATAGAAAAGAAATACCGCAGAATTTGTGATAGTACCACACCAGTACCACTCATCGAAGGGTACAAAGTTCAACAAGCCGCACGTAACTGCGTCTTTATGCAGATAGGTTGGGTTTTGTCTATTTTTTGCCCAACAACATAAAAATCTCTTTTTATCGTGCCCTTGTATGAGTAAATGAATTATTAAACTTTCGATTTTAAACTTTCCGCCTTTGGGTATGAAATTTGTTTTTATGTTTGAAGCAAACAAAGCCAATACGGCGAGTAGTTGGGGAATGACAAACGACCTGAACATGGCTATGAAACTAAACAGATCCCATGTCAAATATGTACCAAAGCATGGGATAGCTGTCCAACTTTCCTACCGGGTCACTACTAGAGCTTACCACGCCGTTGTTTGGTGCCCTTTGACTTTGTGTGTTAACAAAGTCCTAAATCTTAAGCAGGTTTGGCTTGTGAGTAAGGGTGAATCTTATGTCTTTGCTTTGTTTACGCATATGCACGATAATTTACGCCCCAGGTGTTGTAGGCGAGCAGTGTACGGGAGGTCATATTTATAGGCCAACAGTATCGAATATTCCATAAATTCAAATTGATTTTAAACACCAACCGATACAATAGAAATAAGGAAAATGATACCTTTGTATCTCCATACAAAGTAGGCCATTTCTTTTACGTTTTTAAATCATTTACCTGGAGGTACGAGAAGGAAACGGCGAGAGCGGCGCCGGTCTTCAAAACGGCAGAACCGGGCGTTCAAATTCCATCCGAATCCTAGTGAGGACTGATTATCCAACTACGTGGTATCAACATGTTTCGTAATCCATTATGTATGGGTGGCATGACTGAATCAAGAAGAAGAGAAGCCTACTAGACACATGCGAATTAACGATTAATCTTAGTATCTGTGTTAAAGACTTAAAATATAGAAACTGAGATTTATTAGCACACATTCTGGCTTCCCTGTATTGAATTTACCCATAACATGATCGTTAGTTTTGGGTACGAGGGAACGGTATGGATGTAATATCGTAGTGTGAAGATCGGCGTCCGAGCCGCTCCAAACAAGAATACATTACAAGGAGAACAATTTTTTGGATTCAATTGGGCTCAAGAGTCATTCGAAGCTGATCCTTCGAAGACAGCGCCGTGTAAAGTACGATTGCACGATCTTTGTTTTCGCTCCTGGCTCTAATCATCAAACGTATAGCGTTCTTCCGAAACTTCTAATTAATTTTCTATATTCAAACAACAAACTCGTCTTTTAGGTCCTTAAAATACGTCCAAATAATTCCGACTATAAAAACCCCTCCAAATGATCTAAAGCGCTTACCTGTAAATTACCACATTTCCGTTTTAATGTAATTCCAATAGCACGTTTTTTTTGTATTTAAACATTTCCATAGTGGACTCCTGTCTAAGTATATTTATTTGGTTGTTGTGGTCAAGTTGGACAATAGAACCTATACAGACCTTATACAGACCATTCTACTTGGGAAGAATTAACACAAGAATCTTCTAGCAGCTTAACCATCCTTCCATTCCATTCGTCTTGTTTCAAAATGTTTATATACAGAAGTTACTAAATTTTGTAAAATTTATCCGTGACACATACAAATAATTGAACTGTGACTATTTTTTATTACATTCTTCTCCAAGCTTAGGACTTCGGATAATCGCTTCACAATCTTGGTTTGCTGCAGAAGTCCTCTACGCTGCTCACGGTCGAGCGTCTTCATCTGTCAGAATTGAGTATCGAGTAATGCAGACCACACACAACCTAAATCAAGACCAAAGAATGTTGTAGCTCTTATTTTCCGAAATCAGATGAATATGTTTGTACTACGCTACGCGTTAGTATTAAATGACATTTAAATTGGAACACGGATTATAGAACTAAATCATTATTGTTGAGGGTTGTGTTCTCTGATCCTATCAAAACGGACATATTAGAATATTACGGACACATCCATTTTGTACGCTCGGAACATCTTGACGGCTGCTACCCTGATGCATTCGATGTGGCACACAAACACCGAATCGAATTGCTATCGGATTTTCCAGCACGATCCGTTAAACCTTCGCTCGACGAAACGCCCAAAACCATGCGCACAATGCCCGACCGGGCCATCATCTAATTAGCAAGAAAAACAAATAGTATTACCTAAGTTTGCAAATACCGTCTCAAGCGAAACGGTGCCGATTGCCACACCTCCGAACTGGGAGGGTGAAGGAAAAAATTGCTGCAAGAATCTGTGGCACGCGGAACACACCATCAGGACACGAAAGCATTCCATCGATGCTCCGATTTTCCATCGTTCAAAGGAACCAGAATTCTACCCGCCGAAAGGAAAGGTCGATAGGTATCGAACTGTCGTGGCAACTGTTTTCAGGGGTACAAAACGTATCGGGACCGTTGAAACTCAACAATTATGCCGATTGTACCAAAAAGGGGAAACATTGTGGGTATCAGAATAACCGAGACCCTCGACCGTACGATGGGACAACGGAGCACGGGTAAAAGACTTTCTACATCTTTCTTTTCCCTCACAAATAAGGCTTCCCGAAGGGCGCAGGACACGTAATCTTGCACCGTTTCAGAAACATACCTTCTTGCCAGAAGAAAGACCCCGTCACCCCCGGGGTTGTTGTGGGCAATTTGTTATTTAGTGTGACAATTTGCTGCCGCTTCGGGTGTTCGGGTGTGTGGCAAGCAACAATGGGATCCCTACCGGATCCCTTGTCCTTCCATTGTTTTCCAATTAAATTTTATGATGTCTCATTTGTGCGAACAATTCCTCCAAATCTTGGGATCGTTTGTGTCCTTTCATGCGACTGTGTATTGCTGCGTTCCCTGGCATCATAGGTGAGGATCACTTGTGATCACTAAATTGCTGATCGTCGTGCATAATTAGGGGTGGTGACACTCACTGTCCCTACAATTTATTCTCCTTTCCGCACGAGAACATTGAATGTTTGGGTGCATAATGGGCAAGCTTATTGGCAGGATCAAACAAACCGGACCGTTGGAGCGTTCCCAGATGCCTGCCCAGATGGAACGCATTCAAGGACAACTCGGCGGATGGATCCGGGCAAAAGGAAGAACATACAAGTTCGGATTTTGTACTCCACTAGCGTTAACAAAAGAGACAATGTTTGTTGCTCTGTCACAAACATGATTTGTTCAGAGCGATTTACTAAACAAGCAAATAAAACTGATCAACAGGAAGATGCAATAAATAATCGTTGGTCTGTCGGGTGTCAGCATTTATTTCAAAGGTAAATAAGGCGCATGCTCACAAATCCATGGATGTAAAGAAAAGGGTTGTATGCGGGATGGCTGGTTGGTTGGTTGGTTGGGGCGAAACAATATCATGTAACTAGATATAGACAAACTTGAAGTTATATATTTGTTATTTGAAGGATTCTTAAAAATAAAAGTATTGCTATACGTCGGAGTACGATAATTTTTTTTATTCACGAAGAAAGAACGACTTAATCTAACAATACAATTCACCTTGGCTGGAGGACATTAGCATACGGTAACATGTGCTGCTCCATATCAAAATGGAGGTATCCGTTCGGGTATGGGGATGCATTTTTACACACACACTCCATTCCGTCGAAGAAACGGTTCGCTTCTCTCTTTTCCGACGCGTACTAACGGGCGCACCAAACTCACATATGATTAGTATCGTCAATAGTCATGGCAATTAACGTTTAACGGCACCTGTAAAAATTAAACAGTTTGATTAGGGCCATCAAAAGAATCGCGGCCTTTATGGCTCAAGGTGGCCCGGGAAAGGTACGGGATTGCAACGGGTGGGGCGCAATATTTTATGCCGACCTGTCTGGTTGTGAGTGGTGACGTTGATATCATTTCTTTCTTTTGTTTTTTCGGGCGTACTACTTCACCTCCGATGCGTTCTTGGTGGCAAAATGCGGCTCTGTTGTCTTTGGGAATTTCAGCGAACCATTATCGATCCTCCAGACGGATGACGTGTTTCGCTATGTTACAACATTGCTTTATTTTCAATTTTCTTGAATCAAAAATGCTATGTTTTTATTTAAATTTTGATTAGCACTATCGAACAGACAGTCTTCTAGCTTAAGATTTGTTTTTTTTTTTCTTGTTCATGTGGAACATATTCATACAAGCTTCCTTTCATTTCCTTCCATTGTGTGTCAATAGCGATTATAATCGTTGTTAATCGAGCATGATATACTAGACTATTCAGGACATAAATCTTCTGCTCATGTGAAACTCACAGATGTTTAATTCCTTTTTAAACAACAAGTTTTATGCTTTTTATTTGATTCATAAGTAATGGAGCCGATTGAATCAATTTCCAGACCTAATTACTGTTTGATGCGAAAAATTAATAGAATTCGATTTACAAGGTAGTTCCTTCATGAAATTTATCTTTTAAAAAATTGGTTATAATAAGACAAAATTTGAAGCCCCACAAATTCTATACAAAATCCTTGTCAGAATCTTCTTTATTTTGTGTATGATTAAATAATCATCCCACCTTTATTGCATTGAAAGGAAAACAAAAAC
The DNA here is from genome assembly GCA_000473375.1 of Anopheles culicifacies. NCBI lineage: Eukaryota > Metazoa > Arthropoda > Insecta > Diptera > Culicidae > Anopheles > Anopheles culicifacies. The sequence goes on along the minus strand of KI423100.1, from coordinate 23,466 downwards.
TCATTTAAAACTCACAAAACGTTTATAACAAAAAACGTTTGTGTGAAATTGATTGAGATTGTGTGATAATAAAATAAGTAATTTAAAATATATTGCAATTAATATGACGAAGACGGAGAAACGCCTAAGAACGGTAAAGGTGAGGTTGTAAATACATGATTTTAATTTATTTCCTTACAATAATTGACTTCGTAGATGGCCTCTGTACAATATTAACATTGGTACAAAACAAAAATTGCAAACGAAATCATAACCCCAACATAAAATTAATTTATTCTGCCTGTTGTTTTAATCAATTTTGTTCACCGCAGACGTCGCAGACGTTGTAAAGATGTAGCAGAGAAAATACACAAACAAAAATCAATCTACCAAACGAAGGAAAATAGAATAGAAAGAAAAACCCCAATCTTGTTCCAAGTGCTTCAGAGCACTCTCCAGTTCGGAACGTTCCTTTTTATATCAGCTACGGAATTTATTCTACCCCGTGTAAAGTGAGTTTTTCCTCACCATCCAGTCGGTACAGCATCAGCAAAAAAAGGGAGTTTTATTTTCATTTTGCTAGCCAAAAATATGCTTTATTACCGCACCCGATGGTAACAGATTTGCTGCCCCTTTGCGTTCCATACCCCTCGGGGGGTGTACTTCAAAGGGCGGAACCTTCGTACGACCCCGGGTAACTTGTCGCGCACACTAAAGAAGCCTCTGAACTGTGTGCGACCGCCTGATAGGATGGGATCCCGGTACCCCGTTTAATGCAAGGACATCGCGTAAAGAAGGCAAGGTACTTTTGTCAACGGGGTAGCAAAACCAAACAAAAAAAAAGATTAAAATAAAGAAAAGAACATAAAATGGGGGACTGTTTTGCTGAGCGATGATGTTGCCCTTGGTGGCGTGGGTGATGGTGGCATCGTGCTCATATTAGGGTCGTGGTTCATGGTGTCGTAATTTCCGCCATTAGGAATAAAATGAAACGAATAGAATTATGATTGCTGGCCTCCCTCCAGGTCCCTTCTAGATGATGCCAGTTTGATAGGTTTGCTGTAGTTTGTCGAGATGTTGTATTTTAAGTATGCACAGATCATGCGCGCGAGGTGTCCCTTTAACTGTGATATTTTGAACGAAAAAATAATGCTAAATCTAACTGAATCATAAAAAATTAGAAATTTAAAACATAAATAAATCATAAGTAATTATATCCGAAATAGAAAAAAAAACACCACCACATAGAAACAACCGAAAAAAAAACTTAAAATCTCAAACAAGTTTAACCATTCAAATACTTTACTAATAAGTAAAAATATTCATTTTAATCACTTAAATAAAATTTAAACCAAATCATATGTACCAAAGTTTCTAGGAATGTTTCACTAAAACAAGAAAGCAGTTAAAAATGATGCGTGTTCTGCTAAATTTCCTCCATGTGAGCGATTGGTTTCGCAAACGTTTAATAAAAAGCTGTCAAAACCGCCTCCGAACCGAACCCTTCAGAAGCGCTTAATTCACTCCGGATTGTGTATCTCCCGTTTGCATAGTGTTGCCATGCTTGGCAACGCATATTTAAAGTATCATTTTAGTGCCGCACCAATAAAACCTTCATCCATTTTCTGCTAATGCAAAGAGCATTAGAATGTCGTTCATCTGCTAGTTCTGCGCTCCGGTTCTCTGCATACGTCCAAGGGAGCTGGCTAGAAACTCCCAGGGCTTCATTAGCGCAAATGGGAGTTACCAACGCTCGTCGCGCAAGAGCCTTGACGTGCGTCAAAACCGCAGCAACACGGCACAATCGATGGTTGTGCATGGTTTTTGTGTGTGCGGACACGGCTTGAAGCGCTTGAAGCCATCGTATGGAAGGCACCGTGCGCTATATTTTCTATTCCCCTCGATGCGGATAAATACGGGTTATTACGAGGGTATTAATCAAACATCATTATCATTGCAGAGACCGTTCCAGAGGACAGTATGTAAACAGGACGGACGTGGCCGCGTTGATGCGTTCCGCTTCTTCTCGCTAACAAGGCTAACAGGGGTTTCTCTCTTTCGATCCTTCGTTTCGCGCCGAACGCCAAAACAGGCTTTCGGCCGTCTGCTTCCAGTTCCCCATTTTCCCTGGGCACTTTGCTTTGTTTTTGCTTTTTGGTACTCGCTGATGGTATTAAAGGTAAAAATGCAACGTTTTTCACCAAAAATTATAACGCCAAGGGAAAAGAAAGGCAGAAAGCAGGAGGAAAAACATAGATGAAAAGAAAGCTTCGCACTTTATCATCATACTACCAGAGTAAGATGGCAGACGTGTGGTACCTGTCATCTCTCTCTAGCAAACGACTAATAGGCACGACAAAAAGAGAACACCTTTCGATAGAAAAACATGTCCGCTTCGCACAAAGCGTACGTACCCTTATTGGACGGTAAAGGTTGCGGGTAACGCCCATTTTTTCTGGTTACAGCATGTTGGTCGAAAATGCGGTTCAAAGCAGGTACACGGCGACGCCAGAGCCGGAGGGTTTGAAACGACAGCAAACAACGGCAACAAACAATCACAATCGCACACGCATCGTCTATCAGTCGACTGCTGTCAGCTCCAGTACTCGAACGGAAAGCAAAGCAGCGTTGATGTTTGTTGTGTTGTGGACGTCGTACCGAACGGAACGTCGTATCATTATCTCTCTGGATGTGCGGACGCTGTTCAGTGAGTTCTGGTGATCGTATGGTTCATTTGTTTTGGTGTGTAAAAAAAGCATTTAAATGCGTTTGGTGTGTATGATATAACGTAAAACAAAAAACAAAAGCAAAATACTCATGGCATGAGGTGTGACACTGAATGTCAAACGTTTGTTTACGATCGTGTGTAGTGCGGCCGAGTGTGTTTGTGTGCGAATGGAAATGATGATTGCAGTGAGAGCGATTTTTGCGACGGAATAGTTCGATATGAATATTTAACCATTCTTTTACGGCTGCAATCGTACACAGACAAGAAGAAACGCCGAGTGAAGTGAGTGACGCAGGTTTAATTTATCGTGACCAACTTTAAAACAATGATACGCGTACTTCTAGTGTTTTTGTGGTGTTGATTTAACAAGCGGCATTTGTGACGGGAAGCTGTTATTTATAGTTGCGCTGATAGCGCGTGTTATTACCGAAGGATTAAAGCCGTATTTTTAACAAGTGCCGAACTAAAGCCGTGCGATCAAGATGGTGTCCTACTATAATCACTTTGCGATGTATCCGAAGAATCACAGCGCCAATCTGCCCTACTCGGCGACTTCCAGCTGGTACACGGGCAACTACCAGCACCAGCCCCATCCGCAGTTCATCGGCGACGGTGAATCGTCACCGCAGCCCACCATGTACTATCCACATCCGCACGTCTTCCACCCACAGTCCAGTCCGGATTGGAGCAGTCACGAAAACTTCTCCACACCGCCACAATCGAGCCTGGGTCTTGCGCACGGTCCAAGCCCGGGCGGTTCGGGTGGCGGTTCCGGTTCCGGCGGTAGTCTCGGACCGGGGGGGCTTCACCTTGGCCAGAACCCGAATCTGCACCATCACCACCATCATCACCATCACGGTAACAATAATGGCGGCAATGGAAGTGGTAGCAATGCCCACGATCATCTTGCGGACGGACTGCACAGCATACCGTCACCGCCGATTACCGTGTCCGGGAGCGATATGTCCAGCCCCGGAGCACCGACGGGATCGGCCTCGCCACAGATTACACCCCGCCCGACACCGGTCAAGAGCCCCTACGAGTGGATGAAGAAGCAGTCTTACCAGAGTCAACCGAATCCAGGTTAGTAGTACCTCTCGAAAATTTATGTTTGAATGTTAGAGGTTTCTTACAATTACGCGATGCCTGTTTTTTGTTTTGTTTTGGTTTGCGAAGGGACACACTTACAAACCGCACTTGGAATGTTCCGATGACATGCATGATGCATTTGGTTGGGTCTTTCTTTTCTTAAACTGTAGCGTTGCGAATTGCGTGTGTTTTGCTGTTGTACATTGAAATTTCTTCGCTTTACATTATATCATTTCTTCCCTTTTGCCATTAACGCCATGTGCGAAAAAGAACGCCCCGAAAGCATGTAAATCGCGGCTAAGTAATGGATGTGTTGTAATATAAACTTAAATGTTCCTTTCCAATTCCTGCAAAGTTCTGTAGTCACCTACGGCAAATGCCTTCTTTTTTTCTCTCCCTCCATCACGTGACCCGTTCTCACTCAACTCGTTTTATTGTTTTGCGGATCGTGTACAATTTTTGCGTGTGGGAATGCGTGTAGAACGTCTTTCAGTAACGAACACATTATGTTGCCTTGCTTTTACGAGTTTACCCCCCCCTTCCATGAAAACATTAGCCGTATCGCGGTCCTGTCTCAACGTCTCCCGTTTATGAACCGTCAAACATCATCAGATTTCTTCGCTGATCTCCTTACAAGACCCCTTGACGTTTGTGACGGAGAATTTATTACCCAAAACATTCCATAAACCTCGCTGTGGTCACCATGGATACGTAACCACAATAACTGCATCATTTTGTGCTCGGGTTACAAGGGAGGAGATAGCTGTGTCGAGTGTATCCGTTTCTTGATATGGGGAGGAAACTCCGAAAGCCATCAAAATTGGAGACCATTAAAAATCAAGAACGCAAACGAGAACTTGAAGTAAAGAATGGAATAAATGGATTGATTTATGTCCCCCGGTGCATGATCTGTTTCTTCTGGCCAATGGAAGTTGTGTGGTGGTTGGTACTCGGGGGATATATGTTTTTTTCTCTCCTTTTCTTATCTTGCCTTTTATTCGAAGTTTGACATCATGCGGCGAAACGTTACGTTTGGTTTTATCCGATGTTTCCAAACTTTTGGAACACATAAAAACATTCGAACTTATTCTTGTTTGGATGCGGAACATAGGTAGCTCGTTCTTCGTGAGCACTGGGTATTGGCATGAAAAGCACTAGAAAAGGGAGTCCTAGCACAGTTCTATTTCGATATGGTTTCTGTTTTATCGATCGAATCTGATGGAAGCGTGCATTCGGGACTCTGTTTACACCCAGCCTGTCGTGGTATCCTCATGTTGTCCCTCACTAAATAGTGTGTCCCGAAGTGCGTGCACATCAAAATGGCTGCATATTGAGCCAGGCGAAACAGGATTCTCTGCGGGACGTCTCTGCCTCCTTGATCATTTCCGCTTCATTCAAGGAAGAAACAAAACCATCCGTTTCCATGGCGATCGTCCTATGCGTTTCACAACTTCTGACAGCTGCCATCGTTTTGCTTCCCTCTTTTCAACGCATATATTGGAGGATCATTTTCCTTTTTCTTCCATCCTTTTTTTTCCCGAGAACTAATGCCTTTCGGGTGGGAAGCACTTAACCGGCCGGCATGGAGAGCCTAAAGAAGCCGGCGGCTGGTTGCGCTTTCCATTAGCACCCCCGGAAATGGGTCCATTTCGTTCGGTGCGGTGACTTTCCATTAGTCCGCGGCCCGGTAGCTATGTTGCTTCTGCCGATTAGCGTCTAATTTCGTTTGCCACTTGCTATTAAACGGCGGGTTTCATATTTTAACTTTGAAAAGACAGCGCAAGAAAGGTGTTCGAAGCTAAAAAAAAAAGAAGTATCGCTCTAGTTCTAGCAGTTCTTCTCAATGTGTAGCATATATAGATTTAGATCATATTTACGTACGCGATTTTACTATGTTTGTTACGTTTTGAATTGTCGAATTGTTTTCGCTGCCTGCATTTTTGTGTAATGTTTCGTTTTTAACTTTAGCTGCATATGTTTTAACAAAATATCCGATAAGCCGATTGCATTTGAAAATTGACCGTTTACATCCACAAACTTAACATTCTCTTGCTCGTTATTTCTCCAATCTCTATTTCTCGATGTTGTTGTGGAAAACAAATCTTCCCCAATCTTCAAAACTAAAAACAAAACCATACAAACAAAAGGAGGCCTTATCAACATCTGCTCGGCACCATCCCTGCAAGACTTCGCGCCGGTGGAATCTGGTGGTATGAAACTAAACAACTATTTGCATTTCTTGATTTTACGTATTATTTTTGCTGTGACATTATTACTATAAGAAGCATGTGCCACGATTTACTTTGCATGCCCAACAGAGGAATATTGATTCGTTTCAACCCTTACTGAATACTGATCGTTCGCTCCTACGCTGGCTCGAACCTCCAAAAAGGGTTTCGGCGTTGAGAAACCGAGACTCCATTTTGTCATCGTCATGCTCTTTACGGTTGAGAACCGCTTACAAACATGGCTACTGAAGCGAAACAATAGCAGGGAAGCTTTACGTTGGAGCGTTTCTAGAGCAAATCCTTCCTCACGTCCCACCAGCTAACACATTACGAATGCGCTGTGCAGTTTTGTTCCGCCCTCTTTACTCCCCCTGAACTCCCTCTGCCCACACGTGGCAATGGCATTGAGTTGGAATATTAATTAGGAATTCGTCGCCAGTTCCTCGATCCGCACCGACCCTGGAACGGTGTACTCGGATCTGAAATCGCACTGTAAAGACAACAGACAGCTAGAAAAGATGGAAACAATACTGACTCAGTTGCTCAAAGTTTAAGCTGCACGAGCCCCCCCTTCGCTCCCCTCTTTGCGTGCTTTTTTCCATCTTGGTTACACAAAAAAATGCCCAAGCGTATCACACTATTAATTTATTCGCTTTATGTATATTTTTATGGCATTTATTATTTATGGCAGTTTCCTATCCCATGCTCTAGCTGCTTTCCTTTCAATGGGAAAGGAAGAGAACGGGAAATCTTAACGTCTGACATCAGCAGCTTGATGCAGAAGGGGATAAAAAAAAACTGCTGTACTAGAAAATCAACTCGGCCGAAACTGAGTAGTCAAGCGGTCCGGAAAAGGGGTAGGAGACGGGCGAAACGGGACGGGAGGGGAAAACTAAAACCAAATCAAATCAAAGCAGCCCATTAAAGCAGCGCTACTAGATGGTTTCAGTGTGTGTTTCTGTATTTTTTTTTTGTACATTGGTAGTTGTGAGATTAACAAGCGTTCTTTTCATTCCGAGTTGCTTGTGCTTTCCTCCTAGCGTATTGACTCCACGGGCAGGATTGTTTTGGAAACAAATTTGTTCGAGTGCTTTGTGTGTGTACACATGGGAACGAATGACAATGAAAAAGCTTTTGTTAGTGACTAAAAGTAGCACATTACATGCCCTGCTTACAAAGGTTAACATGTAACCGGTTGGATAAAACTAGATTTTGTTAAAAATCGATTGATTTTAATGAATACTGATTAAATTGTATATAAAAATGTACCAAAATGTTTGTTAACCAAAATCAACCTTGGCATTTGTTAAAGAACCTTTACGAATGTTTATATTTTCCTTTAACCACCCCGCTGATAGAAAAGACTTGCTCTGTGTGATGATTAAATCCTTCTTATGTACAAAAAACCAAACTGCTTCTCACTAAATCACTTCACGTTTATCGACTGTTGCCCACTGCACACTGTATTGGTACTTTTCTTCACCTATTTGCGCGTTGTACTATTCGTAAATAAAACAACTAAAACTTGCCCGCCACTTCTTCTTCTTCTTTCTGATTTTGCGTGTTTTTGCGTTCAACAAAAAAAAGAACTACTCACCCGTATGCGCCAATCGCACACGATGATTTATACATATCAATTCCAACGCAACTAGAAAACAAGAAAGTGTGCTAATGACATTTTTTTCTCTTCTCTTCTTCTTCTTTCGACCGATTTGCATTTTTTTGCAGGAAAATGTAAGTATTTGGTCAGACCGTTGGACATGCCGCGGCTGGTTCACTTCTTGCGCTCTTCTTGCCCTCTGCCTTGCCCTAGCGAACTTGCTTCCCCCTGTCCAAACAAAAAACCAAACTCCCTCACAAACCCCGACGCATACGATACGCAAGTTTCCACACAGGTAACGCTACAATATATCACTTCATTTTTTGTGTTTTGCTTTAAAAAAAACAAACTTTTATTCACCTTCTTTTTTATTGTGGGATTTAAATAATACTGTTGGTTTCCTTTTTTTTTTGCTTCAAGTTGATATATTTGTTTTGTGCAGTCATTTCCACACATACAAAGTTTGGGAATATGGTGAAGTTTTTTTCAATACAATCGTATATCATTGGGATTGATTGATTCCTTTAGCTCAATCAAGAAAAACAGGAAATAAATACAGTACCCAAACCAAACAACAGTAGGAACTATACTCAATTTACCAACAGCTTACAGTAAGATAGGTCTACAGATGTTATAAATCATCGTTCGATGCGATGAAACGTAACAACGGAAGCTTTTTTTTCGGGAACCCTACTATATGGAGCGTTTTTTTTAATGCAAACTCACCACAATGTGTGCAAATTTTAAATTCGAGCTTCGGCAAACGTCGGGTTTTTTTTATACCTTTTCAATAATCTTATCGCTCTCTAACCCATCCCGAACGTTGGTTGGAATTCCCCAAAAAACAAAGCATGCACCCAAACGCCGTATCATATCGATACGCTTACGCAACCGAACGATCCAATCGGCACACACTGCTCCGGTTTGGGTGTTCTTTTCTCACACGTACGATACACCACGGTTACTAATCTAGCCCGCACGCACCACTGCGCAATAATCGATCAAACAATCGCCACCACCGACGGACGGCCATTTTGTTTTTGGTATAGAGCCCCCGGACACATACGGTACGGCTCTCAGGAATCCGATGATTAATCAGTCCGTTCGTTCGCTGGTGGATATGAGGTGAACGCGAAACTGTACGTCCGACAGTACCGCTATTCGCGGCCTGTTTCCTTTCCGTTATCATGCATTGGATGGCCGTCAATCGGCATCGGTTGCCGTCATTAAAGTGGTTGTTCTGCTTTTTTTTGTGCGTACCAGCATGTAAGCTACCAATGTGTCGATGTGGGACCGATCGTGGGGAGTGAATGTTTGTCCGAAGTTTTTTTTTTTTTGTCAGTCCGTTATCACATCGCTGACATTTGATTAATCGATTTTTCGAATCCCTCCAAATTCTTTCGCTTGCCAGAAAGCGTTCGAGACGGTTTCCCCGAACATGGCAGGATCTAGACTGTCATCCGGCTTTCGAAGCTATCAATCATGCGTAGCAGAAGCAGTGATCCCTATTAACTGGTCGGTGTGTTTGGGGGGAAAAATAGAGTTTAAGCTAAGTATAAGCTAAAGCTCAATACAAAAATGACAAGCGTTAGCGATAAGCAACTAGAATTATTGGTAAAAACTATTTAGCTTTTTAACAAACAGTTTCTACAACAAAAACACACACATATTTTGTAAAGAGACATAAAGAAGCAGGATGTAAAAGAAATGATCGGCAACAAGAAAACATCTCAATCTAAAAAAAAACACTCTTTGTTTCAATATACCTTCAAAAACTTACCCCAGATAGACCAATAAAACCTTCCAACGGGAACACTATCAGGAAACTCGTTTTTAGAATGCACCCAAAATCCTAAATAAACATCAGTTCCAACTATTTGCATCTCGCATCCTGTACGAAGCACTCGCTTGAACTCTACCCTGTACCATCCCGTGGCCTGTTCCGTTTGGAGTGCATATGCGATTTTTTTTGCGTCTCTCATCGTTGCACACCCTTACCTTAAGAAAGAAGAAAATATTTTACAACATAATTGAACCCCCGTGTCCGTGTTGCAGTTTGCCGACCAGTTTGCGGACCCAATGCTCAAGACTAAGGCGCAGTGTATAATGGTGCAAAAGGATCGCTTCCGGGCAGAGACGGCCCTGAGTTTGGTGGTGTTGTTCTTTTTGCCCTCCCGCTTTGCGAAATGCTTTCCCACGTATGCTGCGACGGCCAAAGTGAACGATCGTTCCGTAAGGTGTCCTTCAAGGCGCGATACGGCAAATGAGCTTTGGCTGCGAGCGGTCCGTACCGGCAAGACTGAAGAAACAGTGTAAATCTCGCCGACAAGGATATGTAAATGATGTGTTGTGGCGTAAAACTACCTTCCCTGTCTTTTTTCCCCCATCCGGTGGTAGACGGAACAAACATTTCATTACATGGCTGCACAAAAGGCGACGACTCATCGCTGCAACCAGTTGAGTAGGCGAAGGGAACAAAAACCATTGACAAATGGCAATGACTATCTGTCATCTGGGTGGTTGTTGCGGTACGGGTGCGGAATACGAAAAGCCAGTGTGGCACAAAACGGTCCCGTGGGGAAAATTGCGAAAATTAACCGGGCACGGATTTGGAAAGCATCACATGTTGTGGAACGTTTCGGAGGGTAGTTCCTTTTTTTTCCTGGTTGGAAAATGAAATGGAACCAAATTAAGCGGTAACGATAATTGGTGACAGTGAAAAATATGAACTGTTGTTAAAGCGAGCATCCTTCCTTGCGTTGGTTTGGACCAAAGGGGCAAATACTAATCTTTGACGGAAAGAAAACAACTGTCGCCACTGGGCAGAGTTTTACTTTACTTGGAAATAATTTTTTAAAAAATAATTTGGCCTTAGTGAGGGCTATGTGAATCTACTTTTATTCTGGTTCTGTCAAAATATGAACATTCACAAATGCAACAAAAGACGACCAACAACTTTAACGAATTACATTATACATAATTCTAAAAAGTTAAAAAATTGATACAAACTTTGTAAACTTTAAATTTTTGAAGAAATTAGTTCATGCGCTGTGGCATCACGGGCTTACTTTGTCAAATAGGATTCAAAAGCAGCTTACTTTAACGTTTGGTAAAATCTAATTTAAAGATTTTGGCTAGAAAAAGGTTTCAGTTTCATAGAAAGTAGGAATATTTTAGCATCAAAACTTTTATATCCATACAAAAATTACTGACTTCTTAGGCATAGCCCCCCGTGTTGGATTACAGATCAAGAGAATTATGGAGAAAATAACAATTTGTTAACCACGTCATCCCCTTAAAAGCAATAGAACAGCGATAATAGATTTGTCGTCCAGCATCTCTGTTGACCACTTCACTCGGAATAGCGTTGTTCCCTTTTTTTTGCTATATTGTTTTTGTTCTATTCACCTATTTGAACCAGATTTTCCCCGTCTGTGCTATCCCACCAACCTCTACCGTCTACACTGGTGAAGTATTTTATTCGTTTACAACACACACTACGGCCATGATCGTAAACATTAGGACGGCATAAATAGTTGGTCCTTAAACGTCTGTAAAGGGACCGATACCACCATTGGTCGGATGGATTCGTATAGGATACTGAAAACGGAAACACTTCCAATCGCTCGCAATGGAACCATCCCGTACCTTGCCTGTGACGTTCATTTTGGGCGATCCGTTTTTTTTTCCTTCTTCAATAAACACACCGAGCTTCATAAATGGATGATATTTTAGCCGCTCTTGCTGTTGAGAGTATGTTTTGCCCCGTTGCTATGGTAACCGGCACCATCTTGCACGATGAAATAACATTCCGGTGCGTATCTCGTCGTTGTCGTCGTCGCTTTACGATTGTTTCGTGAGTTTTGCCGCACCGCTATTGCATTAGCCGACCGTACATAAGGTACATGTAAGGGTTGCGATAGTTTTTCAAAGGTTCCAGCGGCACAGTTTATGCACGGCCCGGGCAGGATTAGAGAGTTAAGTAGTCGTTTGTGGCGTCGCGAGTCGGTTTATTTATAAACACAGCACCTAAGACATCCTTGGACAGTTTGGGTTTTAGCACCGGTTTTATTGTTTGTTTTTATTATTCATAAAAGCTGCTCCATACTCACTTGTGTGCGCTCGTTTAAGGGGACAAGTGGGAGAAAAAAAACATGGATTAGGATTGGAGAGGCCACACGTTTGCTTATCATCGATGGCTGTGACTTTTAGTTTAACTTTATTTGGTACTTTTTCTTTATACGTGCTTGAAGGCGATTCATTTCAATTTATTATAACATTCCAAATTCTAAGCTCAACAGCTCCAGCAATCGTATTTTTAAAGCAATTTTAAAGACCACCAACACACCAGCGAGCTGGTGTATGTCCTTGGTTTTCGACAATATTTATTCTTCAATTGTTTCCACCAGAACGAATCAAAACTAAAAACACATTGGCAATAACCTTCACTTCCGATACGCCTGTTACGCAACAACAAAAGCCCCCGAGAGTAAACGCAAACAAATAAACACATCTTTCACTGAACAAGCCGCAATGGGTCAAAAACGACTCAAAACCCAAGGTGATAGATTCATACATTATCCTTGGACCCACTAGGGGGTGGACATTGTTGAAAAACGTGTTTGTGTATGTACCGTCTGTCCTTGTACCTGTCAACAGCAGGAAACTGCCGACCAGCAGTTGGAAAGCCTCCTTTTACGGAAGCCAGCGGAAAGCCACAGAAACCAGGCATGGTCGCTGCGTGAGAAATGATAAATGTTTCCCCCGAGGAAGTGCGTAACGAATCAAGTGATACAACCATTATCCCTGCGGGGGATGTACTCTCCCGAGGGGTGAAACGTCCTGTTGCATCTCTCCGCCGCGGGGTGTGACGTTATGAGGGTGATGATTTGAGACCATCATGTCTAAATTGTCACATCTTCGTGCGGTATGAAAACGGCAGTGAAAGCACGACGATACAGACATATCTCAAGAGTAAGACAACATCTCATTTCTGCAATCGGAACGGAAGGTTCTGACACAAAAGATTTTGGGAAGATACATCATTTGCGAGTGATTTAGAATGGCCGTAATCGATTTGCCATCGGAAGGACAATAAAAGAAAGCAAATAGTACAGGTACGACCAACGAATACCCACCACACGGTAGTGGTAGCCGTGTGTGCGTTTCGTGTCCGACACTGTTCGCAGCGACAAGCACACGAATCTTACGCGGCGCAACCCCGTTATATATGGCCGAAATAAAAATTGATATCCATTATTATATTGATATTTATCATAAAAGTATTAATGCTTTTATTGCCGCTAGATTACGGAGTAATTATTTACGATGCGCCGAGATTCCTGTTACCCATGGTCTGTGCCTCGCGTACACGCACACATTAGCACGCAGTGTGGATGTGTATGCGCGATAGCTGAATGGGACATATGTGTCGTGTACCGATGGCCGGTCTCCACTTAAGACTTCGGTGTACTCGCTATGCTTCCAACAAAGTAAAAATCTTCCCCACCAATAGTCGCTTCAGCTAATCCATCTAGCGTGTACACGATAAAGCAGAAACCTCAACAGCACAGCTCACACGTACACGCCAGATGCCCAAACTGACAGTTCGATAAGGCAGTCCCGGTTTGCGAACGATACTTCCGTGCGAGAAGTTCTTCCGTGCACTACATCAGACATTGTGACCACAAGACCGAAGACCCAGAGGTGAGACAGATAGCATCGGACCGGTCTAGGAAGCTACGTCATGTCTGATGCCATGTCTTACTTTGTTCAGATGGGGGTTAACCAATTCCTTTGATGTTTTGTTGCCCTCTTTGAAAGTGACGCTTGTGGATAAACAAGAGCCCAAACATCAAACGTCTATCCTAGTGACGCCTGATGGCCAGTGAAACCAGGGAATCGGCAGTCACTGAGAAGTGACTTTCGGTAAAGAAGGTATATTTGGTTGTTATCCACACGGATTAGTGATACGCTTTTGTCGGTTTGGCATTCGGTAATCCATTTGTCAATCGATATTATCAATCATCGTCGTATGGGGCTTTCCACCCCGGTGTGTCGGCACGCTAAACGGTTCTACTACGAGCCGGTGTCGGCTCGCTTTGATTTTTCGCCCTTGCCATCGTTGTTTTTTAGTTATTTTACTTCAAACTCCTGCCGATCGGCACTCTTTCCACAGTTTGTTTGTAGAGTTTGTGGAATGGTGCAAGCGAAAAGCGCGGAAAATAACTAGCTAAAAGAGCTCATCAGCAGCAGCAAGTAACCGTGAGATCGTACACTCGGTTTGGTTGGATTAAATGGGGCAATATTTGCGTGAGGCTTTCCAACGCAGGCGTTTCCGTGCGATTCTTTTGATCAAATGCGCCTGAGTGGATCTGAGAGGATGGATCCATTCATCCATTCAGACGACATTCACACCATTCCGGTGCAATTTTGAACGATCTATTGTGCTTTTGCTGAAGTTGCAATCCGGCGCACAATTTGTGCCATTGTTGAAATGAACAATTACACGTCCATCCTTACAAGGTGCCTGGTGTTGGTGTACATTCGCTCACTATTTTTTAGGACTCTAGCCTCAACGATCGTTAAACTTTTAATTGCGTTGATATTTGTGGGGAAACTTTCCAATACCTTCCGAGCGGCCATCACCATCACACCATAAAGCTAATAATTACGCTTTTCCAACGACCAGACGTAATGGCAGCGTTACGGAACAATTGATTCCAAACGTTACGCTTGCTTGCAGGATTAATGTGTTGCCCAACGTTCTCCATCAGTGGAGAAGGGAAATTTGTTATTGAAAAGCAAGAAACCGCAACATTCACCCGGGAGGGAGGTATATCAAGGTACAGCATTAGAAGACACCGGCCTCACTTTGAGGTCACCGGCGAAAGGGTTATTTTCCGTTATCATGGATTAGGAGAGGCGGTGTCGCTTTGAAGTGTACCGTACACCACATGTCTTTCTAAATGTTGGCTACGTACCGAACTTCCCTCCACCAAACGGTAGGTAGGTGAGTGATAAAGATGAATAGTATAGTTGCGGTCATGAGGCGGAGATCATGCAGTCGAAACGGGCGGCTGGAATATATGGATCCATTCGTTCCGGGAACTCATTTGCGCATCAAAATATACTTAATTTAGAAAATGAATTACTCGTGGACAATTCGATTGTGTGTTATTATCGTTTATAGCTAATGTTAGTGCCGGAAACAATTGTTTAGATGATGCTGAGATGGACAAGGAGTGCCATAAAAATTTAACTTTTTGCAGCTGTTGTGTTACGTCTAGGCATAAGATTTAACAGTCCGCGTTAACTGTCATATTCAAATGGGCATGATCGTTGTGTCAAACTGTTTACCGGTATAGGATGGGAAAGGTTTTAATTCATATTAATCATCGTAGAAAATAATGAGATTTCTTCATTTGAGACGCACGATACTATTCAAGACTAACTGCACTTTCATCGTGTGGAAAAGGAATTGTATCCCATCGAATGTGAATTGCCAAGAAGGACAAATAATCAAAGGAGATAAAGACAAAGATCCCCTACTAAGATCAAATTCTTTGTTTCACTGCCATTTTGTTAAAAACGACAAACGTACCCGGAACGAACGCATTCAACCATACATCTGTGTGTGTGTACACCTTGCTGATATCCGGTCTGATTAGTTAGGTACGGTGCGGCTACAACCTAGACCCGAATACGACGTATACGCCCAACTGCTATGGTAAAGACGTTTTGCTTTTTGGCCAGTAATGTTCAATGTTTCCGTTTGCGGCAATCTGTCAGATAGGAAACGAGCAATTAAAACGAACGCGTGGGGAACCACGAAGTCGCACAGGTTATCTTTATGTCTGCCATATTAAAAAATACCCCAACGATGGCGATAATGAATGATACACGGTGAGCGTGCCAGGTGGTGAGGGGTAGATTGGAGAACTTATCTGTCTCCTAGTCGCGTTGTCAGCTACCCTGTTGGCATCTTGTCATCGTACCTCTGGAATCAACGTTACGGTAACGTAACTACAACATCTTTCTGGAGATGTTTCGGGAGTTTCAACTTTACTCTTCATGTCGTTGCACATTTACGGAGATGCATTTCATTGAACACCAAAGAACTCCTTTTAAGCCTTCCTTTTTACGTCGATCACGTGGCATGCTGTGGCGAAGTTAGCTCACGTCACACTCTTTTCTTTTTGTGTGTTAACTAATGTTTGATACCGTCCAGAACGTGTCAGGAGTAAAGGAAAGGTGGAGAGCTGTGTTTTTTTGGAACAACACCACTATTCGTTCTGCGAAACTGTGGCAATGTTTGCTCCAACTGTGAAAAAAGTGTATCTCGGACGGGAGATGTTGATAAGATCACTCCGTCGGGCTGCACCCTGACTGCGGGATAATACGCGATCACGCGTCTCCACGTATAGAAGAGATGCCTAATCTAGATGCCTGCAATCATTCGCGCGGGTACTAGGAGCTCGGAGAGGGCACAGACAAACAAACAAGCGTACCACAGGCCCTGGTGCTTATCACAACACGAGGTTTTTATGTTTTGGTGGAGCGTGGCGGAAAACACTGGAGAAGTTTGGAAACGAGGTGCGGATAGATCACACCAACTTGGTATCCAGGGTTGTGTGCCGGCGTTGCGCCGTTACGTGGTTCCGTTCCCTTTTGGAACGATGGTAGTTAAATATTGACTCACGTACAGCTCACGGTACCAACTCGTCCAGTACGCTCCCAGTTCGGTGGGCAATGTGGGACGTGTTGGCTGGATGAAATCACCCCCTCATCGGACCGGTATGCTCACCTTTGCCTGAAGTCATAACATGCTTGTTAACACGAAATTGAGTTGTCATTAGCAATTACTTATTGACACATTCCATCTCGCCGCCGCCGGTTTCAGGTTACGCTTGTACAAGAGAACAGCGATAAAGCAAAACACAGACACAACCACACAAGGCACCATGTGTCGTCTAATTAGCCATGCACAAACATTAACAGGGGCATTCATTGCCGTCCTGCTTCGCACTGCATTTTCATGCAAATCTTTCCTTCCCCCAGCCAAATCAGTTATCATCAGTTGTTTTCTTTCATCTCATTCTCCGTTACAGGGAAGACTCGTACGAAAGACAAGTACCGGGTGGTCTACACGGACCAGCAGCGGCTCGAGCTGGAGAAGGAGTTCCACTACACGCGCTACATCACGATCCGCCGGAAGTCGGAGCTGGCCCAAAACTTGCAGCTCTCGGAGCGCCAGGTAAAGATCTGGTTCCAGAACCGCCGCGCCAAGGATCGCAAGCAGAAGAAGAAGGCCGAAACTGGCAGCGGTGGCGTCGGAGGTCTCGGGGCACAATCACTGGTGGCCCACTCGCAAGCCCACAACGTGCACGGTTCGCAGTCGGTCTCGAGCCTGCTGGTGGACACCAAGCCCAAGATAGAACCAACACTGTCGCATCTATCGCACCTGCACCAGATGAGCGCGATGAGCATGGGCATGGGTACGATGGGCCTGCACCATCATCCCGGTCACCATCCGGCACTACATCCGCATCTCGGCGTTCCCACATCGCAGCATCAGCTTAACCAGGCAGTAGCGGCCGCCTCTCAGGTGCCTGCAACATCGCTCAGCATAATATGATGTGGTTGAGCGGAATGCTTACCCCGCAGGGGCTCCGGCTCCGGTACATGTCCGGTTTTATTTATTGCCCGTTCGACAACATACGCCGGTGGAGTAGGGCTGCAGCGATCTACCGAACGAGGCTTTACGATCGCACTTTGCCACGGTTTAACGTGACCTTCGACTTTAACGGTCATGGTGAGAGAGGTGAACGATGAATCCGGGTTTGTTCTTAATGTTTAGTAAAAGCGCTGTAAAAACACACAAACACCTTCAGCAGTATTGCGTGGAGTGAAACCTGGAACGTTGAGGTAGGGAGTCTTGGTTTTGTTGTAACTACAACGTTTTATGCGATCAATACTGGACCTAACATAGCTCACCATCAGTCGTCAGCGTTAGCGATGAGATTAAGCGATTTACCAGCTCACACAATGGAGAGGGCAAGGAATACCCATTCTTAACCAAGCCCTCTGCAACAGTGTGGAATTATACGACTAGAGAGCGAATGGTACAGGTACCAACCAAACTTAGAGCTACAGCTGAGAACGAAATCAAAAAACTGACCGATCGACCGAACACGAGAGGGACATCGCTACCAATCAAGTAAAAATTAAATTCAAGTGCAATGTATAAACAAGAAAACGATATATTTTTAATCTTACTAGCATAATAACGAATAACCAACCAAGCAAGCAAGCGGACGTACAGCAGGACAGACGAACGGACGCCGAAAAAAAAGCCCGGATAATGTGTGCCGACGCTTTGCTAGGGAGTATTATTAAAACCTATTATATTAATAATAATTATTATTATTACTTTGCGGATAATAGTGGATAATAACAGTGGCCGGATGAAGCTGAACGACAGCTGAGTGAACAGGTGTTCGGTAGTTAAGTGACACTGTTAAACTGTATAGAAGACCGATCAGCAATGGACGCTGAAATGCAACTTATAATTGTAATAATGTTAGTCGTGCGGCGTATATGTTGGTGCATGAACATTATGGCGTCCTCTGATCGCCTTGTTCGTCACCCACTTTGTGCTGCACCGATCGCTTATCGTTTACTACTATTTTGTTTGAGATTCATCTCTAAGAGATTGCTGCTGCGTTTGTGAAAGCAGAGAGTAAAAAACGGAAGAAATTAGCTATTAGAAGCAAAGCCAGGCATCGCGAACCGTGTAGGGAAGCATACTATAGTATAAATCAATCGATTAAAACAAATGTAAACACACACACATACACATACATACATACCCCCAGAGAGAAAACACCTTGCTGGACGTAGAGACTCACGATGCAACTCAATAAAGAATAGATTCTGTAGTAACAAGACCATTCTGCGTTATGTTCGAATTGATTCCATCGTGTGGCTGAGTGATGAAAAAGAAGGGCGAATTAATGATGCAGTTCAGTTTTCCGTTCATCCATATGGGAAGCTATTCCTACCTTGGCCTTTACCGATTATCATCTTCGCTGTAGCCTTCGGGGATTCCTCCGTTCATCGATCGTTGGTGAAAGTTTCCGTTTCGAACAATCCTCCTAGTAGTAGTAGTAGCAGACAGACCATGACTAGAGACATGGATGGTCGCCATCTTGTTTTTCTGACGTGATTCTGATGCTGCTCTGTTCATCGGCTTCTAGATTTGCTTTAATCTCAGGCCGAATCCATTCCATTCGGATCGATCAGGAGAAACTGTATGCGGGTGTGTGAGTGACCCACCCCATAACCACACCCTTCTTCGGCTAGCGCATCTAGTGGCTAGCGCACCAGAAGGTGCTAATAGTTTCACACACCAGTGAGAATTAATTGATGCGCATTCCGATAGTTCCCACGGTAATTGCACGGGCCGGTATGCTCTTTTAGATCCCATTGGTCCGCAAAAGAACACAAAAACGTAGCGCGAAGCGAACAATAACGCATAGCATTGAGCACGGTGCACAGTTATAGGTATGGTAGCGCAACAGCCTTCGCCACAAGGCTATAGTAGTGAGGATGGTGGTGGTGGTGGTGATGGCACAAGGTAATTGCACAATGACGAGGATAGAAAACTGAGTGTACGGTGGTCACTCGGTAGTCTAAATTTCACCACCAGCAAAATAGACGTCGAAAAGGGGTGCGAAAACACTGGAATGTCTGCGTTCACATGGGTTAGTCAACGAGCAGAACTTCTATTGCAGTTAGGTTTTTTTTATTATAGAGCTAAATAAATCTGTATCGCGCATTTAGCTTACCGTCGGTGACCGATGACCAGATTTCAAGGGTCCAAAAGATTGAAACGAGAGATTAAATTATGCTAACTACATACACATATTGCCTTGCTGTTTTATTTGCACGCTTATTCGAATGCATTACTTCTGGTAGCCTAAATTTCGTACCTTCACCTTACATTCTGCATACCTTCACGTGCTTTAACAGGCACCGTTCGTTGTCGGGACGTCTACTTTATGTTCTGTGATTCACTTATTAGAAAAAAAACGAATGAAAAATAGCATAAATACACACAAATTAGGATTGAGGCATTAGCTACAGCATTGATTCACTCGGCAATGTTTGTGTGCTAAGAATTTAGGAAGAAGAATTATATATGCTGCTTTCATCGTGGTAAAGACATTTGTTATGAATGTACCTAAATTGAGAAGTGCAAACATGTACTTTCGGTAAAGGTAATGGACGAATAAAGAACAGATGCAAAACAAACAAAACAAACAACTCTGTTTATGTTGATTATTCTAAAATCCTCTATCCAAAAGAAATATCTCTCTCCAAATGTCTGATATTAATTTCCAGAGCGGAAAAAAAGATTATCTTCCAAGGATGTGTAGTAGGTTATATCCAGCAATGGGATGTAAACAATTCTACCACACTGATCAACGTACATCCTGTTACGGGTGTCGAGGACTTAATTGGCTCTTCTTCACAGAATCGCAGACCAGCTTTAATGTAGGTTAAGTTGAAAGAAAAAGAATGACTTAATCCAAACCACACACACAGACACACAACCTCGATCTAAACAGTGTTGTAAAAGTTTAATCCAAATCCGTTTCCTTCTTTGCCAATAAATCAGACCGTTGTTAAGCTAAGAATTTTATACCAAACACGAAAATAAGCATAACAAACCAGTTCGAAATGGCTGCAAAGCGGAATTGGAGAACAAACATTGGTTATCGTAACTTTTGCGATTTCCTTTGTTTCATACGTAACTTCGCGCTGGATTCTTTGGTATCCGGAATTCAGGCCAAACATTGACTTAATCACACCGAACACATTTGCTTGATTTACATTTTCAGTAACGCAAAACATAAAGTAGGCACGAGTTTTCTAAACACGAAGGTTTACTTTAACGGCCTACTAAAGTCTATGCAAAGCATTCCCAAAAGCTTGAAGAGGTCGTTGCTATAGTAACTGGGCCATTTGAACCAAAGATAACTAAGCTGTAGACAGTTGGTGTGCAGAAATGTGTTCAACCGACACTGTTGTAGCAAAAATGGTTAGTTCGTTCTAAAAGTAGCTCAAACAATTGGCTTCCAACTTTTCTTCCGTAGCGAAGAAACCTACTCGACCTACTCCAGTGGTCCGTCAGTCATCAGAAGCCCGTCGCACGGACGGCAAGGCTAGACGTGATACGCGTTTATGCGTACTCCGTGCAGGCAATCCTCCCGGGGGTTGTCCGGTGTTTATTGGCCATCGGGGAAAACCGAGCGTCCCGCACACTAAGGGCATGCTGGAAGGCCAACGAATCGGAATGAACTGAGTGAACTTGTCGAATGCCAAAAATCGAATAAATAACGTCCGGATGCTTGTGCCAAGGGTGAATCTTGTGAACAGTCCAAGTTAATGGGTCCGCTGGAAGAGGGTAAGTACGCGGGAAGATGTTTCGTAAGGGAAGGGGATGGAGAGGAAGGGGTATTATCTTGCTACGGATTCGGAATCGTGAATCCTGTCTGGTTGCGGTGAAATTTGATACTTTAAGTTGTTTTGCATAAGGAAGCAACAAAACGCTAGCCTTTAATGTAAAGCGTTTCTCGGGTGGGAGACGGGTTTGAGTTAACGGAAGCGCCCGATCCAGAACGCTAACCCTTAAGTTAATTCATGTAATGTTAACTGCGTTTTTTTTTTTAATTTGGAACCAATTTGTCATTGTGGACGAGAGAAACGTAGTGGGATCGCTGGAGGAGAGAATATTAAAAGCCATTTCCTGCACATGTTTGTAGAAAAGTTTCCACTAAAGTAGAGAAAGTTTCGAGGTTTATTTCTAACATAAAAATTGTATAATTAATGGTTGTTATTCG
>KI423099.1:0-27575 GCA_000473375.1 Anopheles culicifacies | reverse complement strand
ATATAGATTAGAAGGTGTGTGATCAAGTTCTTTGGAGGTTCCTGGCTGAGTGGCAGTTGAGACTCCAAACATTACGACTCTTTGATCCTTGGTGAATCGAGGCGAGGGGAGTGCTAAAAAACAAGGTCCTACGACCTACGAGGCCAACCTACAAGGCCCCTGGCGACCGCCAACTCCGCCCATAGGATAATCCGCCACTGGATCTGATCCACACATTGAAGATCTTCGGAAGATCAGCAAAATTGTGGTTTGACAATGCTCCAAAGAGTTCCAACAACGCTTCATTAAACCCACATTAGCTTCTACGGTGAGTTCTGAACTAAATATTACATAAATCAGTCTTCTTCTTCTTCTTCTCTGGCTCTACAACCTCGAGAGGTCTTGGCCTGCCATTGCTGGCTTCCGTGACTTGAATGTACCCGTAACAGGATAAGTCACTCCTGCGTACGGGGGAATGGCCAGAATGGGATTCGAACCTCAGTCCTGTCCGTTGGAAGATCGGCGCCTCGGTGTCCTCGGCCACCGAACCGCTCCAATCGAATCGAAGTACATAAATCAGTACTTCAGTTAATTACAACTGAAAAAGTCTTATATGCCTAGAGTTAGATCCTCCCTTCAAAGTCCACTTCACTAGAGTCAAATGAATGATTGCTCAGTAGACTTTACAAGTAAGATTATACAGTTAGTTGCTTCTGGATATTGGAATTGCAATAGAATATGAGTAGTCTAATAGGTTATGTTGTCTCAGTGCCTTAGTTAGATTACTTCAGTAAAGCCAACAATCATAGCTTACCCTAGATCTTTATAGTTTATTTTGAGGAATTCAATTCTTGAGGTATTGCATACTTTCCAACCATTCCAAAAAATCAAGGGCTAACCAATCGTTCGAAACAATTGCTTCTTGTCCATTCTTGCAAGCACTCTGTCTTGAAGCGCTCTAGCCACCATTCGTCAGACGAAATACTTAATTCCATTTAAAGAGCAGACAAAAGGACACCAGATTACAATACCTTTTCACAGCCGATACCCACCTCGAACGGTAAGCGCCACGTTAGCCTAACGCAACGCGGCAACCACACAAACAACCGTAACCGAAACATACACCAGCTATGCCCTAACAACATTTTCAGCACAATCACTAGGCTTTTGTTTATATCTAACCTCAATACAGCATAGCGTATAGATAGCAGCACAACACCACCAACGCCATCGTCACACTCGGTG
The DNA here is from genome assembly GCA_000473375.1 of Anopheles culicifacies. Classification (NCBI taxonomy): domain Eukaryota; kingdom Metazoa; phylum Arthropoda; class Insecta; order Diptera; family Culicidae; genus Anopheles; species Anopheles culicifacies. The sequence continues at coordinate 26,351 of KI423099.1, read as the reverse complement.
TCCTGGTGTGCGCTGCCAGTCAGTCCCCTTCCCCTCCCTTCCTCCTTCCGAAGGTAGGAGCGAGACCTCACCATCATCAGATTTTTCCTGCGAAGGGGGGAGGAGGGGTGATGGCCGATTTTCAATCATAAACAACATAAACCCGAACTTGCCCTCACGGTGGAGTGGGGGGAGGGTGAGGTCTCGCCATTCAAGCACATTCACTCTCTCTCGCAACAGAACATACACAACTACACCCTTCGCTACCAGGAGGACATCCAATTTAACCCAGTGTTGAGGCGCTCGGTGGGAAAAGAAATTACACACTGAAAGCAGTCGCAAGGATCACTTCGCCGAGTTCGGATGTTTTGGCGTGAGTTCGCGCATCGCTCCGTACGGGCGATTCCCTACCGTTCCGGAATACGTATCAGACACTCCCTTACCCTTTAGGGTTCCAGTGCTGCTAAGCAAAACTACCGGCCAACTCCTTCGGCGCTGGAATACGCCTTTGCACATTTTTTACACAAATTGGTTGCAACCAAGTGTCCCACAGGATCTATATAATGTGTAACGTACCGTGCGGATGGTCCGTTCGTAAACGGACATTTTACTTTCCCACCCGCGTACGTACATACACACGCACGCGTCCGGTGTGCTGAGTGCGCGCGAAAGAGAAGGCGCAGAAGGAAAAACAAATACTGCGAAACAGTGTGCGGGCCGCCGTCAAGTTTGCCGTTCGGTCGGTTTGGGAAAATCGGTCACGAAAGTTTTTCGGCATTCAATTGATTTTCACTATTATCCTTCGAAAGGGTGTGTGTGTGTGTGGGGGAGGGGAGAGGGGAAATGTGTTGGGAGGGAGGGGAAGTGGAGAAAGGACGCATGAAAACGGGAAGGATGACAGACAGAGCAGAAAGAATTACCGTCGTCCTCTGTCTGTCGCCATTCAAGCCGTGAAACGGGTGTGTGAGGGAGAAGAGGACAGGTGAAACGTGGACCTCCCCACCACGCCCGCCCGCCCTCCCGTGTACGGGTGAAGTCATCATAAACAACTTTATGAAGCGTATGAATTACAAAAACGGTGACTACTGCTGCATCACAACTACACCGGCACGAAGAAAGGCCGTAGGACAGACGGCGAGACGGCAAGAAATCAAGTGCCGTGTTGTGTACTGGGACCGGTACGGTGTTTTCGGTACCGCACATCATCATCATCATCGTCATCAACGGCAACCACGACCAACAACACGGCCCCCCGGGTGAAGGACTTTTATCCTGCATTTAGCGACATACAAATCCACCAATCGAAGACGTCGTCCGTTTTGATTGTCGCCCAGAAAGATTCCTTACGGTTGTTTGCATGTTTTTTTTTCTTCTGTTTTATTGCCGCATTAGAAGCAAAGGCTTTCGATTGGGGCCAAACGTTAGACGAGGTTCGTCCGGAAGACGATGACAATATACCGACTAGCTAGCGTACGTGTGCATGACGATTCCGTACGGCAGACAGCGGCAAAGCGGAGGCCAACGAACGGCACCGGAACCGAGGTGAGGTGTCAGCCGTTAAGTCGGTCAGTTTGGAGAAGAAGGAAGCACCTGTGAAGCAAGGTTAGCGCGGGCAGATTCGCGGATAAATAAGCAAACACACCAAATGAGTACACCGAAGATACGGGGAAAGTCCGCCATACACATCAACGATGGTATCATTGGACCGAGTGCGTCCGGTACGGCGGTCGGTGGAGTCGGGCCCGCCCACAACGCACTGCTCAAGATCGAATCCGTCGTGCCAAAGCTCACGACCCGTGGCGCAAACGGTCCGGGCACGAACATTGTGCTCGCCTCCGGCCATTCATCTCGCTTGCGTACGTTCCATCGGTCCCACAGTACGCTTAGCTCGTCGTACCTGAGAAAGGTTACTGCTGCCGCGGCGGCAGATTATAATCGCCAGCAGCGAATCCATCCGGCCCCGGTCCGTCCGGAACCCATCAGTGAGCGGGGCAGCTATGGAACGTCGCCACCACCGCCTGTCGCTCCACCACTATCGCAAGCCCTGCTCGATACCACTGGCCAGCAACTGTTGGCGGGGTACGCCGAAACTCCTCCCCTCGACAGTACGCTGATCGTGCAAAATGGCGTACCGAGCATTCGCCGATCGCCGAAAGATCGTGAAAAGCACCCGGACCGGGTGAATCTCGATCGCAAAGGGCTCAGCTCCATACCGCTCATCGAGGACGAACCGAACCTGCGGCTACTTTCGCTACAGCACAACCTAATCAACTCGTTCCACATCCCACCGGAAACCGATCCGAACAACAACCTGCACCATCACCACCATGCACCTCCAATTGCCGGTGGACATTGTGTGATCAATGGTGGCGAGCTTAAGCCAGCTACCGCACTCTTCCCTTCCAACAGTCCACCTACACCTACCAAACCGACGCCTAATGGTACACCGACCAATGGGCCACCGGTTGCTGCCACCGGAACTCCGTCCACGTCATACGGACCCTCCAAACCCTCCGCCAAACAATTCCTGCGCCAGAAATCCACATCCCGAGGTCAGCTGCTGATGGGTACTAATCTAGCTTCTCTTGGACCACCGGGAGTTTCCGGAACGGGAAATGGGCCGGTTACGGGAAGCTTTATCCAGAGCAAGATAACGATCGGTACCAAACACTCTGGTACGCAGAATGTGTCAGCACAACCACAGCAAAGTCATCCTTCCGCCACTGCAGGTCCAATGTCCGGTGTATCACCCCACCTTCAAAAACCTCCGTCCTCTAACGCACCGATCGCGATCACGGCACATCAGAAAAGTTTGCTCAAAAAGTCCAACAGTTTTATCGGTGGACCTAGCATGTTTCTAACCGGTGGTTCCAATGGTCAACCGACTGCAGCTAGTGGACCTTCGAACGGGATGCTGAAAATGCGAGCTGGTAAGTTGCTGCTCGTACCATCATTCAGCATTGACAACTTGAGCAACATTAACGAACTCCCTGCCGCCGGTAGTTCGGCAGGTGAGCAAGAATACTTCAATGGCCAATCTAGCAGCAATGGAAGTGCGACCAACAGTGGTAAAACGACTCCAACAAACAATGGCCACATAACGCCTACTGTGGAGAGTGCACAACCATCGAACTGCAGCAACTTCATGACACGCTACAACTTAAGCAATCTGGTGTTTCTCGATCTGTACGACAACCAGATCGAAAAGATCTCCTGTTTGGATGGGCTCAAGAGTTTGACGGTGCTGCTGCTCGGCAAAAACCGTATCACCGACATCGGTGGGCTGGTGTCGCTAAAGAGCACACTGCGCGTATTGGATCTACACGGCAACAAGATCAGCAACATTACCGGCAAGATCAATCAGCTGCAGGAGCTGAAGTCTCTCAATCTGGCCGGCAATGCACTCCGCCAGATACAAGCGCAAGACTTTGCCGGTCTATTTAGCCTGAAAGAGTTGAACCTCAAGCGGAACCGCATCAAGAAAATGTTCGGGTTCGACGATCTGCACAACCTCGAGCGGCTCTGGCTGTGTCACAACGATCTGCAGTGCGTTGAGGATATGTCGGCGATCGCGAAAGCGATCAACCTGAAGGAGGTAACGATCGAAAACAATCCCGTCTCGCTCGCTGGCGATTGCGTTTCTTTTCTGGTGAGCTATCTACCGGGACTGGTGTCACTCAGCCAGATGCAAATTACCGAGCAAGTGCGCCGGGCTGCATCGGCGTGGCGTAAAAACAAGGAACTCTCCGATAGCAAGTACTCTAACCTATCATCGGACGTGTGTCAAAGTATGCGACGGGAGGAAATCATTTCGAATGCACGCACCAACTGGGAGCTGCTACGATCGCAACAATCGACCGTCATTGCACGCGGTGCACAACGACTCACTGCCAATGGGACCATCCCGAAAGATGCCGACCTGCTGCTAGACACCACCGGAGGAAGCAACGCTCTGCTAACGGAGCATGGCACTCCGGCCAGTGTTGGTGGAGAGAAGCTGACGCGTAAAAGTAATGCAACGAATGGAACTTCACAAGGTGCTACAGGTGCGCGACCCCTAAGGGTAGGGAATGGGAAGAAAACTACCAACCGAAAGCCATTGGTGCGATCTTCCTCGCAAGATAACTCCAGTTCACAAGTGTCCGAGCAGGGAGGTGAAGAGTACTTTCGGTTGCCACCGATTCTGGCACCATTTCTGGAACAATCCTCCAACTCGAAGGTTCGTGAAGGCGAAGGAGGTTCTGTTACGTCCGGTGTAGATACACACGCGGATTCGAGCGTTTCGAGTGGCTTTAGTTCGGACAATGATGAACAGTTGAATCTCGAAAAGGAAATTGATAAACAGACGACTCTGGTAGCATGCAGTACGAATTCCACTCCGGAGAAGGAATCCGACAACGATCGGGCGCCCGTAACGACGCCTTCAACTTCAGATACGTTAGCAGAAACTGTAGTTAAGACCGAACTTCCCATTTCCACGGATCTTCCCGTACTGGAGGAAGCTACTCCGATAGGTGATGAGTTGAAGGTAGCTTCGCCAGCAGTTGAACAACCACCGGACGCTATTCAGACAACGGACGAAGCCAACCTCGACAAGTTATCCACCCTGTCGACGCTCTCGACAAAAAGTGCCTCCGAGTCGGTGATTACAATCGCTTCTTCGAACTCCGATTCTACCGGCTCCACGACGGATTCTGCTGGGAGTAGTTCGGCTGGTGGTGGCGGTAGTGGTGGTGGCAGTGGAGGTAGTACGAGTGGACACACCTCCTCCATAGCTACCGAGCGTGGACGCACGCACAAAACGAAGCTTAACACCCCCATCAAGCGGTATGGTACCGGGACACTCGCTCGTACACAAACCGCACGCAATACCACCCTACCCTCCACCGCAACCAGCCTGGCCAACTCGTCCAACCTGGCAAACGCTTCCAATGCCGGCACACTTTCCGCAACCAGCTCGGGAGGTGTTAGTGGAGCGTACGCAGGAATTCCCAGCAGCAACTATGGCCCGCCCACCATCAGCACCGGCACCGGCAAGTCGGGCAAATCGGGCGAACGCGAACGTGAACAGGGCGGTGACTATCTGATCGAGATTTGCGGCCGCTACCTGAACGTGTACGGGCTCGGTGCGCTCCGGTTCATCGACAAGCAGTGGAACATGCAGAAGGCGTGCGACGTCCATACGGTGAAGTTTAGCTACATCAACTTCAACAGCATCACGGCGATCCTCTGCCGGATCAAGGTGCGGTTCGTCAATGCGGAAAATTTCATCTTTCGCGAAACGAACATCACCTGTCTCGGGCAGATAAATGCGCTCGCCGAAAGTCAAGGCATCGCGTCACTGACGATCGACCCGGAGGGCAACCCGTTGGCGTCGCGGTCCTGGCGCAGCTACGCCATCTACCGGCTGTCACACTGGGGCCTGAAGCAGGTGAACGGGACCGAGGTGACGCCCGAGGAGGTGCAAACCGCCGAGGCCACGTACGCCGGCCTGTCCGATCTGGTGCTATGGTCCCTCCCGGAAGGGCTTCTGCAGCCGTTACTGCAGCGGTTGCGGCTTGAGGAGACGGCACACGCCTCCAAGATGACGGCCAAAGAGTGGCTGATGCAGGCGGACCCATCGCTCAAGAACATCGTCGGCAAGGAGGCCCTACAGTGGAAGAAGCACAGCACCACCCAGGACGATACGGTGATGCGGGCCAAAGGCAAGGCGTACTTTGCCAAGATGCTGGAAAACACCTGCAACGCGGTGGAGAAGCTGCAACGGCTCGAAACGATGTGGCCGGTGCTGCTGCTAGAGATGATCCGCAACACGCTGATCGACTACTCGCAGATTGACGTGTACGTGAAGGGAATGCTCGTGGAGTTGCTCAAGTAACGGTCCCGAGCAAAGTGACCCGAATCAACAGGCAACATGTGTTCAGCGGACGGTCACCGCTACCGTCAGCATCTTTAGTGCCGCCTTTATGGAAGGCCCATCCGGATGTGTCTCCGATGGCCATAACCCTGACATTCGTGCTAATATTAACTCGTTCGGCGTTTACTAGTGAAATGATTCAACAGTTCAACAGTGCAATAGTAGCATAGACAGTGACACACATTTTTACCTTACACTTCTATTCCACCTTCCTCCACTAAAACTGCGAACCCTGTCGCTCATGCTCCCAAACTTTTTATCCCGCCAACGTAACAAGCGATATTTATCTAACGTCTTTTTTGTGTAAAATGCAAATAAAGCACATACCGAATGCGGCTTCGTACGTGGGGGCGATTTATTTCCTATCACATTGTTCCACCGGTACAGCTGTGTCGAGGTCGGCGCCAATGTACAACACCTGTAAGGACTTTTTCTTCTTCACCTTTTTATCCTTCTTCTCCTTTTTGCTCTTGGCCGATTCTTGACCGTCTTGTCCCTGCTCGAGAATGGCCCGATCGAGATCTACGTTGAGTGCAGCCTCGCAGCTGGGATATAGCACGAAATCGCTCGTCCGGAGTGGCCGCTTTCCAATCAACTTCACTATCGCTTCCTGCCGCAGCGCTAAGTCGAGTGATTCTTGGTGCGTTAGTTGATTAAAGCGCTTGGCCGGAATTTTTAATATACAACATTCAGCACCATTTATCTGAAAGAAAGTAACGGAGTAAAATTTAAGAAAAGAAAGAAAATAATCACACCCAAAGTAGTTCACCTTAAATGTAAGATCTAGAGGGAAATCTTCGTCTATCGCTGGCCAACGTTGATCAAATACCGTACCGTCCCATCGTAACCCGCAACTTCTCGCTTCTTCCTGATCTACTCTGTGTGGCGCAGTAGCAAGTTGCTCCCAGAGTTCCGCTGCGAAATGGGGTGCCATTGGAGCAAGCATAATGATCTGAGCAGCAAGTGCTCGTTCGTACTGTCGTCCGAACGTGACCACTTCGGGCGATGCACGCCGTATAGCATTTGTAAGACCCTGCATCTTGGAAATTCCCACACTGAGTTGGTGTGAATGACGGTAGTTGAAGGTAGCGCCGGCCGTAAAATAATTACGAGCGTCCCATAATTTAAGCTCTTGCTCTCTAAACTCCTCTGTCGCTGGGGGTTTGTTGGATTCTGGATTTAGTTTGTCCCGTAGCTCTCGGAAGTCATGCAACGTCATCCATAGTCGCTTCTGCCAGTTTAAAATTCCCGGGAATGCTGAAATCAAGGAAATTGAAGCAGTATAGAACAGTTCCTAGCGTTGATTTCCAAACTGCTACTTACTCGCTTCGGACCAGTTACGATGGGATGTAGGAGCCACATCAGCCAACAGGATCAGTCGCAGCGTGTCACATCCATGTTCCCGCAATACCTCTAGCGGATCGACTCCATTTAGCTTAGATTTGGACATCTTTTCCCATAGCATCGTAACCGGTTCGCCGGTCGCTCGTTCGATCGCTTTATTGTGCTTCTCATCCAGCACTTCTACTTCCTCGGCTGGAATGTACTTTCCACTGTTAGCCACACGGTATGAGCGACCCATCACCATACCCTGTACGAGCAGCCGCTTGAATGGTTCCGGAGTGGGTAATAGCCCTTTGCTATGCAGATAGTGGGCCACGAACCGTGCATAGTATAGATGCAGCACGGCGTGTTCCTTCCCGCCGACGTAAAGATCTACAGGCATCAATCGATGAGCAAGGTTACGATCAAACATGAGCTGTTTGTTGTGTGCATCGATGAAACGCAAAAAGTACCACGAGCTATCGACAAACGTGTCCATGGTGTCCGATTCTCGCCTACAGTCCGTACGCTGGCAGGAGGGACAATTCACCTTTAGCCATTGTTCATTCTGTGCCAGCGGAACTCCTACGGAATCTGTGGGTAATCGTATGGGAAGATCTTGTTCCGGTACCGGCACCGTACCACAGCTCGGGCAATGAATAATCGGTATCGGTGTACCCCAAAACCGTTGTCGTGAAATGAGCCAATCGCGTAGCTTCGAACTAACCGGATAACCACCAATTCCATTTGCGAGAGCTTGCTGAAGAATTTCCTCGCCGGAAGTATTGTATTCTCCACTTGCTTTAGTTTCTGCATGTACATTCAATCCTATTTGAGCTGCCACTTTACGATTCTGTTCACTATCAATCGCTAGGTAGGTATCGCATCCCTCTGGAAAGGGAACCTGTTCCGTAACGATTACCGGAAGTGCCTCCATGGCGAATGGATTCTTTACGATGACATTCTCCAGCACGCATTCGGTGTTTTTCGCACTGTTTAAGAGATTTGAGGGATGAATAGCAACAAAGACAGCTGTTCTTAATTCTGCCGGATCACGTGTCCACACGGAAACACTCTTCATTTTATGATCCCCAACTAAAGGCAGCTCAAACGCGTAGCCCTCACACTCGCCTATCCAGTGACGCTGCAGCTTTATGATATCCTTCCAATCTTCCAGCCCAGGATCACTTAAACCCTCTAGCAGAGGTTTGGCAAATGCCGTTGTCCTAACAAACCATTGTCGCAATACCTTTTTCTCTACCTTTGCCCCGGAACGCCACGAGCAACCATTATCGTCGACCTGTTCGTCAGCCAGCACCGTTTTATCGACCGGATCCCAGTTTACAAGCGCCTCCCGCTGGTATGCCAATCCATCCTTAAACAACATCAAAAACAGCTGCTGGGTCCAGCGATAATATTCCGGTTCACAGGTAGCAAATTCACGCTCCCAATCAAAGCTGAACGCAAGCATTTCTAACTGTTTGCGCATCTCGCCAATGTTCCGTTGGGTCCACGTATCGGCCGGTATGCGCCGTTGTATGGCAGCATTTTCCGCCGGCAAACCGAACGCATCCCAACCCATCGGATGTAGGACGTTAGCACCATTGAGCCGGTAAAACCGGGCCATTGCGTCACTGATTGTGTATACGCGAACATGACCCATATGCAGGTTACCGGAAGGATACGGAAACATAGCGAGTACGTAGCGTTTGGGCTTTGCCGAGTCTGTTGAGTCGAACCGGTTATCTCCTAGCTTGTTGTGCCATTTCTGTTCCATCTGATGTTTCATTTCTGGCACCAGTTCCCGGCATGTCTGCAAACACAAACGGATCGGATAGTCAAAATACATTTTCTTCCAAAATAAGCTTTAACTTACCGTCAAATCTCCAGCGATGGAACAGAAATTTCTGCGCCCTTTTATCCATCGTCCCAAACACGAACCGTGAGGAAAACGCATGTTTTTCAGCCGAGGGAAAACCACAACAAACCTTTTCTTACGATGACATAACACGTGCCAGACGTCAAACGAAATGCTTGCTCGATTAAAATACGAATGGGGGAATCACAACAAACAACCGATAACCATGCGCAACCGGCATCAGCTGTTCAGTTTGATCGATTGTTGACAAGCAAAATGCTCTGCATCCTGCTCTGCCGGCGAAATAGCATCATCAACAATCGATTAACGCAACAAGGAAAAGTTGTGCGCCCGCTGCAAAACACACCACGTTTCAATGCTTATCTCTGTTTTTCGTATAGGTCATTGAAACCATTCATGAATATCATGAATTTGGTTGCAAAAATTGTGTAATTTCAAGAGCTCCTATTCTTAAACCTTGATTGTCCTCTTTTTTAAGTTTTAATCATTGAATTACACCTATTTAATGTAATAAATGTTGTGCCTCGTTTTTCGTCTCAATCATATCGTACTGCAATCAAATATAGAACTAATACAAGGAATCGTGAATAGAAACAATGAAAATTATTGCACAAAATTCTATTCTTCCGTAGAAGTGTTGTTCTTTTTGTTGTTCTTTGTTGTTCAATGAACCCGATCAATTGTCAAACTGCACGTTTATTATACCAGCTTCAATGACTCGTATTTTAAATGGAGCGTTTATCATTGTTTAACAGTAAAAATTGAGGCTTTTACTTTTGAAATATGCCACGTTGTTTCAGTTTTGTGTTTGTGACATTTTGTCATAAGCATAATTGTCATAATTTATGATCAAAAAGTATGAAATTTTCTAGTTTGAAGAGTATCCCCCACATTGTCTTCGATATCAATCTCTCCACCAAGGTCATGTAAACAATCACGCCCGTCAAGCAAGCCGGATTCCAGGACCGCCATCTTTTTTCTCTTTGATCCCAATTTTGCGACGTGCGGACGTGTCTGCACGTTCGGAAATTATCAATTTTGTGTGAGAAAAGGAAATAAAACTTACAATTTTGTGTGTGTATTGTGTGACGTTAAAAGAAATACTTCCGGCTACGCTAATAAGTCGCTAGCTGCACCATGGGTGACTCGCTCGAAACAACGTTGCCCAGTATGGGCAGCGAGCAGCCACCATCCGTGGAGGCGGAGACCGTAGCCATTATCGATTTCGATAATTTTTCCAACTATCTCCGCAAGGCGATTACGGTGCTGCTGCCGGAGGACGATATGAAATCGTTCGGTCCGCTGAATGCTGCCCTCGAGGACAGCGTTAATCAGGACTGCATTCGAAAGTTCATCTCCGATCCGCAAACGCAGGCACTGTACATCCAGCGGAACTGTTTCAAAGGTAGGATTGTGGGAGGATGGCACAGGTGGCAGATCACGTCATCGAGTCTTTGCTTCCATACGTGCACAACCGTTTGGGTGTGTCATGCGAAAGAGCGAGAGGAGCAATGAATGAAAGTTTTTTTGATGATGACGATGACTCACCACCAACGATGCATTATTTTTGTGGCCGAAATTATTGCAATCGATTATTGATTTTTTTATTTTCTTCGTTTGTTTTCTGCACTACAGATGACGAGAATGAACCACCGACCGAGGGTGAAGAGGAGAAAGACTCCATTACGTACTATTTCGGTAACGATGTCCACTTCACCAACCAGCGTATGGCATCGTTGGTGTGCATCAAGCGTGGCGGACTGATCGAAGCGGACAAGTCGATCCACTCTCAGGTTCGGCTAATCAATTTCTCCGAGGGTTCCCCGTACGAGACGCTGCACGCGTTCATCAGCAAAACGCTCGCACCGTACTTCAAGAGCTACGTGAAGGAATCGGGCCGTGCGGACCGTGATGGGGACAAGATGGCACCGTCGGTTGAAAAGAAACTGGCCGAGCTGGAGATGGGACTGTTGCATTTGCAGCAAAACATCGACATACCGGAGGTGACCCTAAACATCAACAGCACGGTTGCGCAGGTCGTGAAGAAATGTGCCGATGAGCAGCGCAAAGCCAAGATAACCGACTTTGGCGATAAGGTGCAAGACTCCACCTTCCTGAACACGCTGCAAAACGGGGTAAACCGGTGGATCAAGGAGATCCAAAAGGTAACCAAGCTGGATCGCGATCCATCTTCCGGCACGGCGCTGCAGGAGATTTCGTTCTGGTTGAATCTGGAACGTGCTTTGCATCGTATTCAGGAAAAGCGCGAATCTCCGGAAGTAGCACTAACACTGAATATTCTTAAGCACGGCAAGCGCTTCCACGCCACTGTTTCGTTCGATACGGATACCGGGTTGAAGCAAACATTGGCAATGGTCGCAGACTACAATCCGCTGATGAAAGACTTCCCGATCAACGATCTGCTTTCTGCTACCGAGCTGGATAAGATACGGCAGGCAGTTCATTCGATCTTTAACCATTTGCGCAAGATCCGTAATACCAAGTACCCGATCCAGCGCTGCCTGCGTTTGATCGAGGCTATCTCGCGCGATCTTAGCCAGCAGCTGCTGAAAGTACTCGGCACACGCCGTCTGATGCACATTCCGTTCGACGAGTTTGAACGTGTAATGAACCAGTGTTTCGAAGTGTTCAGCTGTTGGGACGACGAGTACGACAAGCTGCTCGGTACGCTGCGTGAAATCGTCAAACGTAAGCGCGACGAGCATATCAAAATGGTGTGGCGCATCTCACCGGCGCACAAGATCCTGCAGCAACGGATGGAGCATATGCGCAAGTTCCGTCGGCAGCACGAGCAGTTACGTACCGTGATCGTGCGTGTGCTGCGTCCCGCTCGTCAACCAACGTCCGCTCTTTCCGGAGCCGGCGACAGCGGTGTCAGTGGGGAGGGAAAGCAACCGTACAGTCTCGATACGGCCGATGCTAATGCCATCGAGGAGGTTAACCTGGCGTACGAGAATGTGAAGGAGATCGAATGTCTGGACATCTCGAAGGAAGGCTCTGAAGCGTGGGATGCCGCGATTAAGCGATACGAGGAGCGTATCGATCGGGTGGAGGCACGCATAACAGCTCATCTGCGCGATCAGCTTGGTACGGCGAAGAATGCGAACGAAATGTTCCGCATCTTTTCCCGCTTCAATGCTCTGTTTGTGCGCCCGCACATTCGTGGTGCAATACGCGAGTATCAGACGCAGCTGATCCAGCGTGTAAAGGACGATATTGAGGCATTGCACGAGAAGTTTAAGGTGAGCTTAAGCCGATGGGTATAATGGAGTCCGGTTATTAATCTATTCGATTTCTTTTTAGGTGCAATATCCGCAAAGCAAGAGCTGCCGATTGTCTGTAGTGCGTGATTTGCCGCCGGTGGCTGGATCCATCATTTGGGCTCGCCAAATCGATAACCAGCTGACGATGTATCTTAAGCGCGTCGAAGACGTGCTGGGTCGTGGCTGGGAATCGCATATCGATGGTCAGAAGCTTAAGGCTGATGGAGACAGCTTCCGTGCAAAGCTTTCAACCGCTGAGGTGTTCCAGGATTGGGCCCGTAAGGTGCAGGAACGCAACACGGGCATCACGGGACGCATATTCTCGATCGAAGCTACGCGCTCCCGAACGGGACGGGGTAATACGTGGCGTTTGCGGGTAAACTTCCTGCCGGAAATCATCACCCTCTACAAGGAGGTTCGCAATCTGAAAAGCTTAGGCTTTCGCGTACCGTTAGCGATCGTGAACAAGGCACATCAGGCTAATCAGCTGTATCCGTTCGCGATCTCGCTAATCGAGAGCATTCGTACGTACGAGAGGACACTGGAGAAGGTGAGTAAGAGATGACCGTGCGACAACCATTTTATCATTTATTCTATACAATTTGTCTTCCAACATTTTGCCGAACCGCTCCTTCGAAGTGAAACGCCCTTTCATAAAACCACAAAATAAGCGCCACGCTTGAAATGGCGCCCAAATCATGTCACTTACATCCATTTACTTTCCACACCCATGTTTGGCCAAAAAAAAACTAAATTATTCTCATTAATGTGACGAAATTGTGCTTGTGCTCATCACTCTCACCGTTTGTTACAACGAAAAAAACACGAAACAGAAAAAAAATCTGAAACACTAACACACACACTATCTCCATTAGAGTTCTACCGTTGTCAATCACAGTAACAATCTCGTATCCTTAATTTGTTCTTCCATGCAGCTAAACAATAGGACATTAGCACAAAATTCAGTATTTAAGGTAGCGAACCGCTAAAACAGTTTTTCTAGCATATACGCCGTTTTAAAGAGGCTTACGTTTTGCTCTTGTTCATTTCTTTTCCTTCGTTTGACCGTTTTCCGTATCTGCTATTGCTGCTACCGCCAAACATTACCTGTTCCGTTGCCCGAATACTGCTACATTGCATACCGAACGTGTTGAATGGTTGTCGTTTTTTAAGTTGTTGCTTCCTAAAGCCTTTGCTAAGAATGTAATGCTGCTAATGTATACTTTTCGTTTTACCTCTATCGTATTTAGCTTTTACGACTTCTTTCGCTAATGTTTTATAAATGTAAACCTTTCAAAGTGATAATGCTGGTAGATTGTTTATGTTGCTGCTATTTAAAATTCATTTCGCTTTCATATTAATCATGAAAATGTTGTTCAAATTCAAGTGATAACAATCGGCAACAAACTATTCCAAATTTGCTTCAACATGTTCGTTCTAGATGTTGTTTTTCTTTAGATTATTTAGCTTTCTTTGTAATAGTTTTGCTCTATTGTTGTGCACGAAACGACTACATCAAATTGTGTTTCATATTTATATAATTCAAAAGTTCGAGAAAAAAGTTTCGCTTTTAATGTGAATACAAATTTACACGCTTTTCTAACATTTATTTTTCCTTTTCCCTGCCCAACGTAGATCGAGGATCGGGCCAGCATCATACCGCTGGTGGCTGGACTGCGCAAGGAGGTCCTGGCACTCATCTCCGAGGGCATTGCGCTCGTTTGGGAGAGTTACAAGCTGGATCCGTACGTGCAACGTCTCTCGGAGAATGTGGTCTCGTTCCAGGAGAAGGTAGAAGATCTACTAGTAGTCGAAGAGCAGCTGGACGTGGACGTACGATCGCTCGAAACGTGCCCGTACAGTGCGGCCACCTTTGCGGACATTTTGTCCAAGATTCAGCATGCCGTGGATGATTTGTCGCTGAAGCAGTACTCCAACCTGCACGTTTGGGTCGCTCGGCTGGATGAGGAGGTTGAGAAGAAGTTGGCTATGCGGCTTCAGGCTGGTATACAAGCGTGGACCGATGCGCTTACTGGCAACAAGAAGGAACTTGATCTTTCGATGGACACTGATGCCCCAACGCAGCCCACAATTCGCCCGGGCGGTGATCCACAAATTCAGCGAGCAATTCATGAGATTCGCATTACCAACCAGCAGATGTATCTGTATCCATCGATCGAGGAAGCTCGCTTCCAGATCATGCAGCAACTGTTTGCCTGGGAAGCGATTGTAACGTCACAGACACGGCTGCAAAGCTCGCGCTATCAGGTCGGACTCGACAAGCCGGTCTCGCAGACCTATCGCAATCTGCTAACGAAACTTCCGAACAAACCAGATCCGTTGGAAGGCGCTTATGCCGCGATCGAGAATCAGATCGGCGATGTGCGCAGCTACGTCGACGAATGGTTACGTTACCAGAGCTTGTGGGATCTGCAAGCGGATATGTTGTACGGACGCCTTGGAGAGGATATCAATTTGTGGATCAAATGCTTGAATGATATCAAGAAGTCACGAACGACTTTCGATACTTCGGATACCAGGCGCGCGTACGGACCGATCGTGATCGATTACGCGAAGGTACAGGCGAAGGTAACGCTCAAGTACGACTCCTGGCACAAGGAGGCACTCAGTAAGTTTGGCCAGCTGCTGGGCAACGAGATGAGCACGTTCCACACGAAGGTGTCCAAGAGCCGCAGCGATCTCGAACAGCAAAGCATTGAGGCGGCCAGCACATCCGATGCCGTGTGCTTCATCACGTACGTGCAGTCGCTGAAGAAGGAAATGCTCGTGTGGGATAAGCAGGTTGAGGTGTACCGCGAGGCACAGCGTATACTCGAGCGGCAGCGCTTCCAATTCCCGAACAATTGGCTTCACGTGGACAACATCGAAGGCGAATGGTCGGCGTTTAACGAGATCATGAAGCGCAAGGATTCTGCTATTCAAACGCAGGTCGCCAGCTTGCAAGCTAAGATTGTGGCCGAAGATAAGGCCGTGGAGACGCGCACCGTTGACTTCCTGAACGACTGGGAGAAGAACAAACCGACCGGTGGACGTACCCGGCCCGATGATGCATTGCAGCAGCTTCACATCTTCGAAACGAAGTTCTCGCGACTGAAGGAAGAGCGCGACAACGTTGCGAAGGCAAAGGAAGCGCTCGAGTTGCAAGAATCGGCCATCCCGAACAACAGCACCGAACGCATGTCTGTTGTGCTGGAGGAATTGCAAGATCTGCGTGGCGTATGGAGCGAGCTTTCGAAGGTTTGGGCTCAGATTGACGAGACGCGCGAAAAGCCATGGCTGTCGGTACAGCCCCGCAAGCTGCGCCAATCGCTGGAAGCTATGATGAATCAACTGAAGGAACTGCCGGCTCGGCTGCGTATGTACGAAAGCTACGAGTACGTGAAAAAGTTGCTGCAGAGCTACATCAAGGTGAACATGATGATTGTCGAACTGAAATCGGACGCCCTTAAGGAGCGTCACTGGAAGCAGCTGACAAAACAACTGCGTGTCAGCTGGGTATTGTCCGATCTGACGCTCGGCCAGGTATGGGACGTTAATCTGCTGAAGAACGAATCGATCGTGAAGGACATCATACTGGTAGCACAGGGTGAAATGGCACTCGAGGAATTCTTGAAGCAGGTGCGCGAAAGTTGGCAAAACTACGAGCTGGATCTGATCAATTATCAGAACAAGTGTCGTATTATCCGTGGATGGGACGATCTGTTCAACAAGGTAAAGGAACACATCAACTCGGTCGCCGCAATGAAACTCTCGCCGTACTATAAGGTGTTCGAGGAGGAAGCACTAACCTGGGAAGAGAAGCTGAACCGCATCAACTCACTGTTTGACGTGTGGATCGATGTTCAACGTCGCTGGGTTTATCTGGAGGGTATCTTCTCCGGCAGTGCCGACATCAAAACGTTGCTCCCGGTAGAAACGTCACGCTTCCAGAGCATTAGCTCGGAGTTTTTGGGCCTGATGAAGAAGGTCGCCAAATCGCCTAAAGTGATGGACGTGCTGAACATCCCGGCAGTGCAGCGTTCGCTCGAGCGTCTGGCTGATTTGTTGGGCAAAATCCAGAAAGCTCTTGGAGAGTATCTCGAACGTGAGCGTACCTCGTTCCCGCGGTTCTACTTCGTGGGCGACGAAGATCTGTTGGAGATTATCGGTAACAGCAAAAACGTGGCTCGGCTGCAGAAGCACTTTAAGAAAATGTTTGCCGGTGTTGCTTCCATCTTGCTGAACGAGGATAACACCGTGATTTTGGGTATAGCGTCGCGGGAAGGCGAAGAAGTTCGCTTCATCAAACCCGTGTCCACGATCGAACATCCGAAGATCAACGAGTGGTTGTCACTGGTGGAGAAGGAGATGCGTTTCACACTTGCCTCCTACCTGGCGCAAGCCGTACAAGACATCAAGCAGTTCAAGGACGTTATCGATACGCAAAAATACATGGAATGGTGCGACAAGTACCAAGCACAGATCGTTGTTCTTGCCGCCCAAATCCTCTGGTCGGAAGATGTTGAAAATGCTCTGCAACAAACTTCCGAAGGAAATGGTGGCAATGGAAAGGAAAAGACACCGTTGCATCGCGTTCTCACGACGGTTGAAACAACGCTGAACGTGTTGGCCGATTCGGTGCTGCAAGAGCAGCCGCCACTGCGACGCAAAAAGCTGGAACATCTGATCAACGAGTTCGTTCACAAGCGTACCGTCACGCGGCGCCTGATCGCGCACGGTGTCAACAATCCGAAGTCATTCCACTGGCTGTGCGAGATGCGCTTCTACTTTGATCCACGCCAAACGGAGGTGCTGCAGCAGCTAACGATCCATATGGCGAACGCGCGCTTCTACTACGGCTTTGAGTATCTGGGCGTGCAGGACCGGCTCGTGCAGACGCCGTTAACCGATCGCTGCTACCTGACGATGACGCAGGCCCTGGAGGCGCGGCTCGGCGGATCACCGTTCGGGCCGGCCGGTACCGGCAAGACGGAATCGGTGAAGGCGCTCGGTAATCAGCTGGGCCGCTTCGTGCTCGTCTTCAACTGTGACGAAACGTTCGACTTCCAGGCGATGGGCCGCATCTTCGTAGGCCTGTGTCAGGTCGGCGCTTGGGGTTGCTTCGACGAGTTCAATCGGCTCGAGGAGCGCATGCTGTCTGCCGTGTCGCAACAGATCCAAACGATCCAGGAAGCGCTCAAATCGCAACAGGATGCAAACCGCGACGCGCAAAGCATTACGGTCGAGCTGGTCGGTAAGCAGGTGCGCGTCTCAACCGATATGGCGATCTTCATCACGATGAATCCCGGGTATGCGGGTCGTTCGAACCTGCCCGACAATTTGAAGAAGCTGTTCCGCTCGCTCGCTATGACCACCCCGGACCGGCAGCTGATTGCGGAGGTGATGCTGTTCAGTCAGGGCTTCCGGACGGCGGAAAAGCTCGCGTGCAAGATCGTGCCGTTCTTCAAGCTCTGCGACGAGCAGCTCTCCAACCAATCGCACTACGATTTTGGGTTGCGTGCGCTGAAATCCGTACTCGTGTCCGCTGGTAATGTGAAGCGCGATCGGATTATGAAGATCAAGGATACGAAGAAGCAGCAGGGTGAGGAGAACATAGACGAGGCGTCGATTGCGGAAAATCTCCCCGAGCAGGAGATCCTCATTCAGTCGGTGTGCGAAACGATGGTACCGAAGCTGGTGGCGGAAGACATTCCGTTACTGTTTTCGCTGCTGAGCGACGTTTTCCCGAACGTGGGCTATACGCGGGCTGAAATGAAGGGCTTGAAGGACGAAATCCGTAAGGTGTGCTCGGAGGAATATCTGGTGTGCGGCGAAGGTGATGAGCAAGGTGGCGCCTGGATGGAGAAGGTAAGATGGATGCACTATTTTCTTGCTACTTTTAGATGGTTTAGACACGTTGTAACGATATCGAGAATAACGGTAATAACGTTGGAGGGTCTGTGGTTGGCAAAAGTTATTTGCTCTCTTTTTTTTTACAAGCTGCGTTCAGCCATTAGCCAGACCCAACAGATTATAACAAAGAATAGTCACAAATTAGTTATTACATCTTTAACTTAATACATGCAGCTTTTTTGCAGTTTCGATCAGGAATGTTCCTTTTTTCCTCGTTGTTCTCTACCTTCCGGAGAAGCTCCTTGAAGGAGGGAACAAGGAATGTACAAACCATAATTAAAATCACGAATTAAGTTAAAGATACCATTCAATTGCGATTCATCATTGCATTTTGGAACGTTTGTGAATTTTTGGCTTTATCAATGACGCTAGACCAGTAGTAGTACATTCGGTGTTCATTGATAAAGCAACATTTCACGTTTTGTCATCAAACCGAACATGAATAGGGAAAGTTATCATATATTTTCATTAGTATTATTTAAGTATGCCTAACTAATATCTCTCTCCGTTGGCTTTCCCATATACACCCATACGACGTATACTAACGTGCCTTTCTTTCTTACCTAATCCGATGCTTTATTTACAAAATGCATACGTAACAAAAAAACAAAACAAATCCACAAAACAATCGCCATCCTACCGAAACAAAAAAAAAACCCCGACTAAACATAACTAAAATACACACAGGGATTCGGCGAAACGTGGGTTGACAAAGTGAGTGCAATTAATTGTAAGCCTAAGTAAATATCAGCTTTTGTGTTGATGAGTTTTTGCGACCTTTACCCCTTAATTTGCTTTGCGTTTCCATTGTGATTGAGTTGTGCTTTATTTCTATTGTCCTCTTTTAGTCATTCGCCTCATTTTTACACAGTGGTTTAGTTAATCAAAATTCGTAAAGAACCTGATTTTATTTAACTAATATATGTATCGCTGGGGTATTTCAATCATTTGGTTTAAATAAATGGGATTATGTCCATCAGTAATGCCACCGTGTAAAAATGAAGATTATTAATTTTGTGCGTGTATGCGAGTGCGAGTGTGTGTGTTTGGCTTGAGTTTGTGGCTAAATGGCCTTAATTCTTGGGTTTTCCTTGTACATGTGCTTGGCGAATGAATGGACACGCTATGGCAAGAAGTAATAAACATTGCCAGATTGCATTTTCTAATCGAATAACTATTGTTCTCCGTTCCAGGTGCTTCAATTGTATCAAATTTCGAACCTTAACCACGGTCTGATGATGGTCGGTCCATCCGGGTCAGGTAAATCGTCCGCATGGAAGGTGTTGTTGAAGGCACTGGAGCGCTTCGAAGGTACGGAAGGGGTGGCACACGTAATCGACCCGAAAGCCATCTCGAAGGAAGCATTGTACGGTGTGCTGGATCCGAATACGCGCGAATGGACGGACGGTTTGTTCACGCACATTCTGCGCAAAATTATCGACAATGTGCGCGGCGAGATCAACAAACGTCAGTGGATCATCTTCGACGGTGACGTCGATCCGGAATGGGTTGAAAATCTTAACTCCGTGCTGGATGATAACAAGCTGCTAACGCTGCCGAACGGCGAACGTCTATCGTTGCCCCCGAACGTGCGCATCATGTTCGAGGTGCAGGACCTGAAGTATGCCACCCTGGCCACCGTATCTCGGTGCGGTATGGTATGGTTCTCCGAGGACGTTCTTTCGACGGAAATGATCTTCGAAAACTATATGTCACGCTTGCGCCACATCCCGCTGGAGGATGGTGAGGAGGAAAGCTTCAGTGGCCAATCGAAGAGCACGGAGAAGGAAGATGAAGTGACGCCTGCGCTGCAAACACAGCGCGAGATTGCCGCCCTGCTGCAACCGTACTTCAGCTCGGACGGGCTGGTTGTGCGTTGTCTCGAGTATGCGATGGGTCAGGAGCACATAATGGACTTTACCCGGCTGCGTGCGCTAAGTTCACTGTTTTCGATGCTGAACCAAGGTGCACGAAACGTGCTCACCTTCAATCAACAGCATCCCGATTTCCCCGTGCCGCCCGAGCAGCTGGAACAGTACATTCCGAAGCTGTTGATCTATTCGATGCTGTGGTCGTTTGCGGGCGATTCCAAGCTGAAGGTGCGTTCGGATTTGGGTGACTTCTTGCGTAGCATTACCACGGTGACGCTTCCGGCACAGGGTGGCAATCCGATTATCGATTACGAGGTAAACATCCAAGGCGATTGGGTGCCGTGGTCGAACAAGGTACCGGTCATTGAGATCGAAACGCACAAGGTCGCTGCACCGGATGTGGTTGTACCCACGCTCGATACGGTGCGTCATGAGTCGTTGCTGTATACCTGGCTGGCGGAGCATAAACCACTCGTCCTATGCGGTCCGCCTGGTTCCGGTAAAACAATGACACTGTTCTCAGCGCTTCGCGCTCTGCCCGACATGGAGGTGGTAGGATTGAACTTCTCCTCCGCCACTACACCGGAACTGCTATTGAAAACGTTCGATCATTACTGCGAGTACCGCAAAACACCGAATGGAGTTGTTCTGGCACCGGTACAGCTCGGCAAGTGGTTGGTATTGTTCTGCGACGAAATCAATCTGCCCGATATGGATTCGTACGGTACGCAGCGCGTCATCTCCTTCCTGCGCCAGCTGGTCGAGCACAAGGGATTCTATCGCGCGGCTGACCAATCGTGGGTATCGCTCGAACGCATTCAGTTCGTTGGAGCTTGTAATCCACCGACAGATCCGGGCCGTAAGCCACTGAGCCATCGGTTCCTGCGCCATGTACCGATCATCTATGTGGATTATCCGGGAGAGACTTCACTCAAACAGATCTACGGCACGTTCAGTCGGGCAATGCTTCGCCTGATGCCGAATCTGCGCGGATATGCCGAACCGCTCACGAACGCGATGGTCGAATTTTATCTCGCCTCGCAGGATCGCTTCACGCAAGATATGCAACCGCACTACGTGTACTCGCCACGTGAGATGACCCGCTGGGTGCGCGGTATCTGTGAAGCCATTCGTCCACTGGATAATCTCCCGGTGGAGGGTTTGGTGCGATTGTGGGCACATGAGGCACTGCGTCTGTTCCAGGACCGATTGGTGGAAGAGTCGGAACGTCGTTGGACGAACGAAAACATTGATCTGGTCGCAACGAAACACTTCCCGAGTGTGGATCGCGAAAAGGCACTCACGCGTCCTATACTCTACAGTAACTGGCTGTCGAAGGACTACATGCCGGTTAATCGGGATGAGCTTCGCGATTACGTCAAGGCACGTCTGAAGGTGTTCTACGAGGAGGAACTCGACGTACCGCTGGTCCTGTTCGACGAGGTGTTGGAGCATGTACTGCGTATCGATCGAATCTTCCGTCAACCACAGGGACATCTGCTGTTGATCGGTGTGTCCGGTGCTGGAAAGACCACACTGTCCCGCTTTGTCGCGTGGATGAATGGATTGTCCATCTTCCAGATTAAGGTCCACAACAAGTACACGAGCGAAGACTTCGACGAGGATCTACGATGTGTGCTCCGAAGAGCTGGATGCAAGGACGAAAAGATT
Source organism: Anopheles culicifacies (assembly GCA_000473375.1). Classification (NCBI taxonomy): domain Eukaryota; kingdom Metazoa; phylum Arthropoda; class Insecta; order Diptera; family Culicidae; genus Anopheles; species Anopheles culicifacies. The sequence continues at coordinate 4,514 of KI423099.1, read as the reverse complement.
GCCTTCATCTTGGACGAATCGAACGTGCTTGATTCGGGCTTCCTCGAACGTATGAACACGCTGCTAGCGAACGGCGAAGTGCCCGGATTGTTTGAAGGCGACGAGTACACGACGCTAATGACGCAGTGCAAAGAAGGCGCACAGCGCGAAGGGCTAATGCTTGATTCGAGCGACGAACTATACAAGTGGTTCACGCAGCAAGTTATGCGAAACCTGCACGTGGTGTTCACCATGAATCCATCGACCGATGGTCTGAAAGATAGGGCCGCCACCTCGCCTGCACTGTTCAATCGTTGCGTGCTGAACTGGTTCGGAGATTGGTCCGATTCGGCCCTGTTCCAGGTGGGCAAGGAGTTCACCATCCGTGTCGATCTGGAGAAACCTACTTGGTCCGCGCCGGACTTCTTCCCAGCCGTTTGTCCACTGGTATCAAACACACCCTCCCATCGGGATGCGGTCATCAACAGCTGCGTTTACGTACATCAGACGCTGCACAAGGCGAATGCCCGATTGGCGAAGCGTGGCAGTCGCACGATGGCCATTACGCCCCGTCACTATCTGGACTTTATCCATCACTTCGTGAAGCTGTATTCGGAAAAACGTAGCGATCTGGAGGAGCAACAGCTGCATTTGAACGTCGGTCTAAACAAGATCGCCGAAACGGTTGAACAGGTAAGAAGAAAAAAAAGGGAAAATATTCTTGAAAACCCCCTGAAAACCAACATTCATTTCCATTTTTAGGTTGAAGAAATGCAAAAATCTTTGGCAGTTAAATCGCAAGAACTGCAGGCAAAGAACGAAGCGGCCAACGCGAAACTGAAGCAGATGTTCAAAGATCAGCAGGAGGCCGAAATAAAGAAGGTGCAGTCCCAAGAAATTCAGCAACAGCTCGCAGAACAAACGGTCAAGATCGAAGAAAAGCGAAAGGACGTAATGGCTGATCTAGCGCAAGTGGAACCAGCCGTTATTGACGCCCAAGCCGGTAAGTTTTTGCGTACATGCAGTGGGAAGGATATTTTTCTCTTTAATAGCCCAGCACCGCACTTATGCCGAGGTGTTGAAAGTGGAAACACTCGAATGGCAAAACAAAAAAACTGGTTCTTTAATCTGATTTGTTAATTTTTTGTGTTTGTTACCAAAAAAAAAACTGTTACCCCGCACCCTGTAAAGCCGTTGGTAACATTAAGAAGAAGCAGCTGGCCGAAGTACGAACGATGGCGAACCCGCCCTTACCGGTCAAGATGGCGCTCGAGTCAGTGTGTCTGCTGCTCGGCGAGGACGATCGGGGCGGCGATTGGAAGGCAATCCGAGCGATCATGGTGAAGGATAGCTTCATCGCGTCGATTGTCAAGCTGGACACATCGCACATTACGTAATTATCGTTCAGTTGGATTGTTCGCCGCTTATTCCACTCCGCAGTGGGGGCGCGAAGAAGCGAAAGGCCCACCGCCGAATCAGTATCATTAAAAGCGAAAGCGCACAAACGAAGCTCCATTTGCAAAAGTATCCAATATCAGCCACAAACTCATCAATAACCGTTTCAGGCGGCTTTACGTGACTAAATTCTGAACAGTGCAACGGAAAACTGACAAACAAAGGCAAAGCGATGGGGAAAAAAAGGAAATTACCATGGATGAGAAGATGTTTGGTTTAGTAGTTCTTACGGAACGCAATTGTTTGTCGGAATTTCGTTACGCTGCGAGCTATATATTTGTGTTGTGATTCATTTTTAACAGCTTGTCCTTCACTAGCTTTTTTCACAACATGTAAACAGAAAATTAGCAACATGCATCTAGCGCCGGCAATCGTGTGCTTGCGCAAATTTCATGCTGCAAATTTTCCTTCTGTTGTGATTTATTTATCGTTCGCACTGTGCTATATATGATACGTTCTTAAACAATACAAAACACTAAGTGTATGCTGCTAAACCAGATACCATACCAGTTGCAAACAAACAAAAAAACAGGTTGCGGGACAACAAGTAAATACCAAAGTGTAAAAGTAACACATGTCTTCAAGGTCTTCAAGGCTCCAGAGTGAGCGAGATCAAATTTCAACAAATTTGCCCAAAATTGCTATAATGTTTAACCGGAACCATTTTCTTAATAATGCTCATTAAATGTTCTTTATCTTTTTACTTCTTTCTCTCTCCTTGTCTTAACGTTTTAATATGTTATGCGTTCTTCTAAAAAATAACCTCCCCTATACACACACACACTACTGAAAAACGTCTCTCGTCTGCTATACTGTTCGCGTATGATGCTGACGTTGCAAATCAATATGCTAACACATCATATCATGTTCCGCTAAACAAACAACACTGAATGAATCGTTAAAAACTTCAACTCAAATGATCGTCCCGCGATCGACCACCATCCCCTTCCCCCATCTTCACACAACCCCGTTTCACCATGCAGCGGTAAAATCGATCAAGAAGCAGCATCTCGTCGAGGTACGTTCGATGGCGAATCCACCGGCCGTGGTGAAGTTGGCGCTCGAATCGATCTGTCTGCTGCTCGGCGAGAACGCATCGGACTGGAAATCCATTCGTGCCGTTATAATGCGGGAAAACTTTATCAACTTGATTGTGTCAAATTTCAGTACCGAAGACATAACGTAAGCATGAACTGAAACTCTTCTTTCTCTTCATTCCCCCCTTTTTCTTTCTATTTGCTCCCGTTTTGGGTTTTTTGTTGTTGTTGTTTTCTTTTGTTATTTTATTTTACTTTCGGTAAATCATTTTTCCTTTCTGTTGTTTTATTTTCTTTTTCTTAGTTTGGTTTTTACTTATTTTCCATGTTTTCAATCGAGTGTGTTTCTTTTTTCTTTGTGTGTGGGATCCACGATTGAAATGTTCATTTGTGCAAAGGTGTCAATTCTGTTGACACTTCACACTCATACCCACACCCCTCCCTGTAGCAATAGTAACCTTTCACGCCCCAATGGGTGACCTAGAGATCCCTATCGAACGATTTGCACATCCTTCCGTGTAGTAGGGGCTCGGTAGTGGCGAATGTAGAATCCGGATTTAGTAGACGTCTCCCACCCATGTATGACACATCCATCCTTCACACATGCCGATAGTGTGTGTGATTGTAAAAAGCAATTATTATCAGCTTCAACTATTAGTTTGTTTAACCCCTCTTTTTTTTCATTTCCATGACGAAAAGACACGGCGAATCTTGACTTTTGTCGTCCGTTTCCCCTTTTATTAAGAGATACCGTTTGTTTTCTGTTTCATTCCAAACAGCAACTACTTTAAGTGAGTTGATCCTAGCCGAGATGCTTACTTGTAACTCCTGTACATATAGTTCGCATGATTAACAAAACAAAGAATTGCTTTTTGCTACACACTTGGCTTGGACAAACACAACACAACAAACAACAGTCTCTAACATTAATTCGTAACCTAGAAATGATCGCGTCCGGGTTTTTTTAAATTCCTTTTAGTATTTATAAGACGTTTCTTTCGTTAACGGTTTTACGAACTCCGGACGCGATCATGTTCGCGCATGTAATATAATGCTTTAAAGATATGTTTTAACATGCCTGCATGAACCGCTTGTACCACGCTTTCCGTTGCGCTTTTCGCTTTCCCAAAACACCTTTCTAATATACGGTTTGTTTTTTGTTGCCTACAGCGATGAGGTGCGTGAAAAGATGAAGTCAAAGTATCTGAGCAATCCGGACTACAACTTCGAGAAGGTGAACCGTGCCTCGATGGCATGCGGGCCCATGGTGAAGTGGGCGATCGCCCAGGTCGAGTACGCCGACATGTTGAAGCGCGTCGAACCGCTCCGTGAAGAGCTGAGCTCGCTGGAACGACAGGCGGAAACGAACATCAAGCACGGCAAGGAGGTGAAGGAACTGATCGCCCAGCTCGAGCAGAGCATTGCCGCGTACAAGGAAGAGTACGCACAGCTCATTTCGCAAGCGCAAGCAATTAAGACCGATCTGGAGAACGTGCAAGCGAAGGTAGATCGATCGATCGCACTGCTGAAGAGTTTGGTGATTGAGCGCGAGCGTTGGGAAGCGACGAGCGAAACGTTCCGCTCGCAGATGTCCACCATTGTGGGCGATGTGTTGCTGTCGGCTGCGTTTATCGCGTACGGTGGTTACTTTGATCAGCACTACCGTAGCAATCTCTTCTCGACCTGGTGTCAGCACTTGCAGGCCGCCAACATACAGTTCCGGGCGGACATTGCGCGTACCGAGTATCTGTCGAATCCGGACGAACGTTTGCGCTGGCAAGCGAACGCCCTGCCGACCGATGATCTGTGCACGGAGAATGCAATCATGCTGAAGCGCTTCAACCGCTACCCGTTGATCATCGATCCATCCGGACAGGCGACGGAGTTCATCATGAACGAGTTCAAGGATAAGAAGATCACCAAGACGAGCTTCCTGGATGATTCGTTCCGCAAGAACCTTGAATCGGCACTTCGCTTCGGTAATCCATTGCTCGTGCAAGATGTGGAGAACTACGATCCAATTCTGAACCCGGTCCTGAATCG
>KI423098.1:5962-36880 GCA_000473375.1 Anopheles culicifacies | reverse complement strand
TTTTTTTTGTATTCTCTGTTTATTTGTGAGTGTTTTTGTGTTGAATCTCTAGCCTTTATACGCCAAGTCCAACGTGATTGATGAGTGAAGTTAACTTTTCTTTTGTTGTACCTTACTCCCGTGAGCGGGTTCCGTTTGACGAGGGTTCCTAACATCAGGAACCATCCTCGAATTGATTCACTTACGGCTGAATGTGCATTTTGAAAGTTAAAATGCCGTGTACCATGGGTCACTTACCTTAAGTCTTCCAGTAGGAAATTGGAATACCACCGTGATGGCATGGGAGTTAGACTGTTGAATTAATGGTTATATGATCTGCTTTAGATCAAATATTTTTTTACTTCTTTAATTTTTAATCAATTTTGCATTTTTATAATTACTTTCACATTCTTAGTAATTGTTATACAGCTCCAAAATGTACTTGAAAGTTTTTAGTTGAAGTAAAGAAAGTTACTCTAAAGTTACATTAAAGTTCATCTTCTCCACATCTATCATTAGTTTAAGTCCGTTTCGTTTATCATGTTCAGTTAGAGAGCCATGAGTTACACCAGATGAACGTATTGTAAGCTCATGAATTTGAGTTACAAAGATAGTAGTACAGTGTGTCCCCAAAAAATGAAAATATTTAAGTTCTCTCTGCTATTCCCGGTTTTTCTGCCCGAATTCTCTCACCTGCTGAACACATGTGGTAATAGACAGTTACTATCACGCTTCGGATTGTTTCCATCATGTGTCCTTCCCCGTTTGTGCGTGTGCGTCTGCGCATTTCGATCATCGCTCTCGGTCTCCCCACCATCCAGACAGATCCGACGGTAACCAGACGGGTTCACGAGCTAACCTCAACCGTTCGATGCCGATGGTACTGTGGCTCGCCCGTCAGTCTTCGGGCGTTCGTGCTTCCTGCATGGTAGTCGCAGTCCGTGAGTGATTTTGTTCCGGGCTTTCAGCCAACATAGAATACCATCCTGACCTCCGCCAAAATTCCCTCCCTCCTTCACACGAATACACACGCACACGCGCGTACAAGGATCTAGGGGGTTGGTGGCTAAGGATGGAATATCCATCGTACCGGCGGTACCGAGCAGTAGTGGAATGTAGCAGATCTGTTTAGTGCTCGCACCTACCCCAAGTTTCGTGACGGTATCAAAAGGATTTCTAGTGAACGGAATAGGTGCAAAGTGACGATGCTCATTGGAATGCAGTGCATGTACGTGTGCTGTGCTGCTGGATATGTGGCTCCCCATCGCATAAACCCATTTGTCAAATTTGGTTTGTAGCGATGTGGAAATGTCAGATGGAAATGACAACATGCGTGAAAGTATCTGCGTTTGACACACCTCAGGACGGTCGTGTGTCTGTGTAAGTGCACTTGTGTAAGTGCACCACAACAGGAACGAAATATCTTCCATTATTGTGTGAAATCCGGTAGTGGCCCGTGCACCGTACGCCCACCACTGTCATGGATAGAAGTGTCGAAAGTGCACTTACGAAAATGTTTGCCATTTTGGTGTGTGGAAAATCAAAGGGAAAATGAGTGCATTACTGAAAGAAAGAGCGGATTTCCAAGTGTGTAAGCAAAAAGTGTAAGACGTGGAAAAATACCAGTGAATCGAATCGAAAAAAAAAGCTTTCAAGCAGCGAGAGAGTATCGAAAGAGCATCCTGTGGGCGCTCTGTTTCCCACGCACGAATGTCCTATGTTGTGTTGCGTTCACTCCTACTCGCCTTACGAGCAGTGCGCTCAGTGTTTGTGTATGGTGCACGACCCGACACGAGAGGGCGCTGGCAGCGAGCCGTACTTCCAGCTTCAGCTAAAATGTGACAATTCCATAGGGATGCAAAAGGAACGGGAAGGCACACACTACACTTTAATTTTCGTCCGTATCATCATCACCATCGCCATCATTTTACAAGTGTTTGAGTGATAAATGGTTTGTGCGTATTTTTCGCCGTACTTCTCAAACAAAGGAATGAATGTTTGGTGCTTGATGGTACTGCTTGAATGTACGAATCATGAAAACTGGTGCAAAATGGTGGAAAATCGTTCCATCGCAAATTGTGCACACCACACGGGAACATGATCGCATCGTCCTGCGTGTTGACATAATTGTTTACAATGTGTTCAATGATATCACCTTGGATCGGATGTCAAATGAAGTGGAAACGTGAAAACAAATGGCTGCTGTGGAATACTCGAGCGTTAATTGTGCTTTGATGTGATGAGGTCATACGCGACGTGTAATGTTTTATCTTACCGAGGAAGACCGAGTGACGTGTTTGATGTTCTCTTCCGGGGTGATATACGCAAGATTTTACCAACCTACAGAAATATGCGAAAAATGTACTTGAAAGTTTTTAGTTGATAATATTGTGGTGAAAAAATCAATAACCTCAACAATGGTTTGTTTTCTTTTTCTTAAAGTGGCATAAGTGTACAAAGTTAGAAAAGAAAAAAATGCAGCCGTATTTATTGGCTGAAGTGAAACATTTTTCTGCTACAATACTAGAATACAATACCAACGAGGTGGTGAATTAGAGGAGATTAGTGCAAATATACTCATTAAAAAATGGTGCATATAAGGTGAGCTGATAAAAGAGTTTGTGATTTGTACATTAATTTCATTTCAAACTAGCTGGGGCAATTTTTATGGAAGAATGAGAATTACACAATACAATCCAGCGATAAAAATCATTAAATTATTGTGTTTTTTCTATTAAAAACTGAGTTTATTAGGAAAAACAGTGCACAACACCGGCACAATTATAAGTAACTTTACATCTGGTTAATAATGGCTTAAATGATAATTTTAGCAACTATGAGGACTATTGAGTTTAAGAAGTTACTACAAATTTACTCTTTAATAAAACCATCTGATGCATTAGAAAATCTATAGCAATTCTTCTCAATTTAAGGAAAAATAAAATATAATATTCACAAACAAATGGGTATTTCTGCTAAGATTTTCATATTCATCAACATAAACTATTCTTTCATTTGAATTAATAGCAGAAGATCCAATTAAAATTATTCAAAGTGGCACCATGAAGCGTTTGGGGTTGCAAATAATTACCATTTATAACAAACAAACATACACTCTACCTTGTTTCTATTACATCCTCCTCTTTGAACCTTTTGAAATCGATTAATATTGAAAATGATTCCAAAAGCGACAACTGATTTGTTCAACATCCACACACAAACATACACCCTCTCATCCATCACCGCTTCTTCAGCATGGCTTTATCTTCATGCCATCGGCTGACTACGCCGCACCGTACCGGAAAACTGGCTTTCCGTCAACCATAATGCCTTCCCGCAAACCATCGCCATCGGTTCATCTAATCCCGGAGCTTTTTCGGCAATCATTATGTGAAAACCAATCGGCGGGCGGGCGGGTGGGCGGCCGGGAGTGAGATAAGGGTACGTCATCAAGCGCACACCTTTTCTGCTTCGATACCTGCCCATAATGGATGGGGTTGGGACGGAAAGGAAAAACCATGAAATGTTAATTCCATCAATTCATGGAAGCCTCCACACACCAAGTGCTCATTATGCTTCATTTCCAACCGCTGACGAGCAGAGAGGGGGGGGGGGGGGGCGCACATGATGGTTTGATAATGGTGGGCGCGTGGCCACGATTGCCACGACGTACGGGATGTGACTTTGCAAGGATGATCCCTAAGGGATCACGGGTTTTTGGTTGTCGGGAGTTGAATGATACCTCCTGGGGGCTAAGTGATAAATGTCGCTCTACGGTTTGCGGGTTTTACGACTGCTCGACCTGTGGCACAGGCTGTGTGTACGGGTTGATGTGTGGTTAACCGCTTCGTATGTGTAAAACGATGGCTGGTGATCTAAAGCGGTAGAATTTAAACAAAACAACCGTCCCCAACCGGTGCTACCCGTGCTTAAGCTCTCCGTTTATCGTGAATGAATTCGTTTTGTTAGCATCTCGGAATATGATAAGATGTTTACAAAACAACCATATGTCGCGCCAGGAAGCGTGTCCTCTGCAGCATGCACAAGGGTTCGAGATTACTTTAATAAATTCCACTTATCTCCCCCAAAAGCGACAGATTTATGCGCACGGATGTACCATAAATTTGTGGGTTGCTTATGGAAGTGGGACCATTTTCAAGTTTTAATCAGCTTAACTGGCAAAGTCTAGCGAATTTGTATGTATGCTGCATGTAACAAATATATCACTTACCATGATATAGTGTTTGAAGTTTGTGTCGAAAGAAGCACAAGGAGCAGTATGGGCTGCACACTTAGTAGAAGACACTTTAACTTGTTAAAAAATCCTTGGATACAAGGACGTGTCTCTGTCCTCTTGCCTTTTACCAAACCAAAGCAAATTCATTCTTCAAGCTATGGCCTTATCGTTGATGGTAGATGATGCCTTCCAAAACATTGTTACAAAAGTGACATCCACCGGGGAAGAAGAAAATAAAGGCCATCATCCTATGCTCCATCCTAGCGGGCATCGTGACCGATGAACGGAAACCACATACACGCACACTTGCACCCACAAAACTCAATTTACCTGTCCTGATGAAGATACAATTGGCTTTTCGGGTTTTGCTTTATCAGATCCCTGTTAACTTTAACGATAATATGGATATTTTTCACTCCGAAAACGAAAACACACCGCTCGTCTGCATGCCAGATGTGAGGAAGTGTTTATGCATAAATATGTACATTGTGTCCCCATCGCCGTATCAAAACATCGCAATCGTTGTGGCAGGGACGGTTTGCTCTCGCTGGCAATTTCTTAGCGACTTAAATTACAATTTACCTAGAGTGGGTGGGTGGGTTTTGGAAAATTATTTTTACTGTTATCGTCCCATTAGCCAAGCCGAGTGGTGTGGATTTCGTGTTCGATAGCACAACTGATACGGGGGTATGTTTTGCCGATGTAATGAGCTAGAAAGATTAACAGGCAGTATCGGTAAATTGCGAGCACCATGAAAATTAATGAGAGCATTTCCAAGATTATTACTTTACATCAATCTATTGAATTTTCTTTTTTGTGTGACATTTTTGCTTGTTTGATTAAAGTATGAAATGATTTTTTTTTTATTTCTTTATGTGCATTAAACTACGTCTCATACGAAACACTCGCATGTGCCCACGCTATCCGACAGCGAAGAATTAATCCCTGCGTTGAAATACTTCAAAGCTTTCACGCGAATCATCTAGATTATCCCTGTGCAGCGGTGGGAAATCATCAAAGTACGGATAAGATGGAGACAATCGTGCCGAAAAAGGTCAAAATCCCAATTCTTGCGAAGGGTATTTGGCTCCCATCGGCCGTTAGCTGACATCAAACGCTTATGATGGGTTGTGTTGTGCATCTGGAATAACGTGTGGAATATTTTCATCAACAAGCAAAATAACAAAACCTTCTGTACATACAAGACTTGATAAAACATACCAAGTTAAACAATGCTACTTACTATGTCTGTTAGTAAGGGATGAACATGGACGCTCCATTCAAAAGCAAACACTGTCCAATCCTGTGCTGATCCAAATTCGCCCCATAACTAACCACCAGTCGGATGTCGCTGGACGGTTTTGTTTGGGACGACAAATTGATTCCCTCATTTGTACCGCCATGCCTCGGATGATGTTCGTGATGATGTTCGCACACATAAAAAGGGGACAATACTTTAAATCCAGATCCGTTTGGTTTGGCTTTGGTTTTTGCAACGGACACGAGTCGGTGCACTCGTTCTCCTTTGCAGCATTGTAGTGGGCCGCAGTTCCTGTGACAACAAAATCCAAGACCCTTTCCCGGTTGATGGAAAACCCTCGAGGACGGAACTGGTCGGGATACTCAAAACAGGATCAGTGAAATACCCTCGGGATATTGCAGGGCGCAAAAAAAGAGGGAGGAGGAGAGTTCCTTTCAAAAAGGGTGCTGTTTTGTTTTTTTGTTTTCTTACATATAAATCCATGGTGCCACAACATACTGGGCCGAGAGATCTCTAACCATCTAGCTACGGGCTCCTTTTGGGTCCGTTCTTTCTTCGGTGCAGATTGGGAGGTGAGAAAGCGAGCGAGAAAGAAAACAGCCGGAAAGTGCTTCACTCTTCAGCTCCATCGCAAAAGAATTAAGGATCACTTCACATGCTGAACAGTCCCGGGGGAAGGATTAAACTGACGTTCGCGCGTGTCTTTCCCGTGCTGGGGATGTAAATGTAGATGGAACTAGAGAAACACAGTAGCTAGACACAAACATAAGCACACAAGCATACACGCACATACAATCAGGAAATCAGCTCCATTTATCTGCTCCAGGTTCCATGGTCGGTGCGCCCTTTTTCATCCGTTACGACCGGGCGAATGAGTTGGCACATCATCTGGATGTAGCAAAGCATAATCACGTGAACCCTATTATTACCATCATTCAATTTCACTCGGAAAAAGTCCCCACGACTTCGTTTTTTTCATTCTCGTGCTTCGTTCCGCTGTATCGCTCATACATCAAGACAGGCCGAGCAGCAATTGGGGACGGTGGTGAGAGAGAAAGATATGCTTACGGACTAGAATGTTGGTAGAATATTTTGTTGTTCTCGGTGTTTCGGATAAAGCTTTCATGCAATTTTTTTCCCGGCATTGTTGGAGGGTTTTTTTTTGTTCTTTTTTTGGGAATTTTTTTGTATCTACAGAAAACTCTTAATCTGCTTCCGCAAACATCCAGTCTGGGCTCGAATTTAAAGCTTTTCTTTTTACGTAGAAGAGTATGGTGTTTTGTTTAAATACTATTTTTCTTCTCACTGATGTCTTTTCATTAGAATTATCTTCGCTGGTAAACGAAAATTCATGTATCAAGCGTAAATTTTTGAGATCACGAAAATAAGACATTAAATCACTGCCTATTTATTGTCCTCAGATCGAAACTCACGCTTGAGTAAGAATAATGCTCTTTTCTCATAATACGTGCATTTTCCAGGTAAATATTATCCTATAAATACATCAATTTTGCTGAACATTGCCTAGTAAGACTCCTAGTGACAGAGAGCACAAATCAAATTAGGTCACTTGACCCCACATTACGGTGGCAAAGGAATACGTTACGTTATCCCAGGTCACAAAAGCATTTTAGTCGCAAAGTTTTGTACGAGTTTCAATATTATTTAACCAATAAGTATGTCACATAACTTCAGCTAGCAATTAAATCAGTTTACCCGATCTCTCACACAAATTATGTGTAGGTGATACGAACATTCTTCATTTATGCTGCCAATTATATGTTCGCAGATGCATTACGAGTCGGTCAGCTCAATCAACACACCACCAGCAGCAGATAAGCTGGCAGTTGTATAGTTGCCCACTTTTCCCAAAGCACATCAAACGTCAATCGATAGTAAAACTATCCAGTCCACTTTATTTATCCTTCGCCCGGATTCTCATGCCTGCAATCGATAAGAACCGTCCGGAACAGTGCTGAATCGCCTTTATGTGTCTCTTTGAGTAATTGGATTATCTTGTTTATGAGTGATTCTTATCCGTAATCAGAACAGAGCTGTTGTTGTTGTTTCTTAAATGTGCAAGAATTCATTGCCGGCAGTGTATGCTGCTTCCGATTGTCGTTTCCATCCACATGCGTTCAACACACGTTGACTGATGTACGATATGGTTGGAAGATGATTTTCTCTGTAGTGTCTGCCCTGTCTAGGCTAGCAAAGGCATATGCTTGTAAGATTGGACTACTGCCTCAGAGCATCTGATTATAGTGATGAGAAAAGAGCTTTTCTCTTTTATTTCTACCAATTCTAGACGGCTTTGTCTAGCGTGATAGAAAATTTATCACTTCAGACAAGGCCAAATAAGTCTAAACGACAAGTTACGGTTGTCTGTATACAGAGTGTTACATTCCTCAAGGATTCCCTACCAATATGTAACCCAGCATTCGCATCAACGTTTGTCTAACCTTGGAGAGAGAAAAGTGCCATATCAGCCTTTATGTTTCGAAAGTGGCGACTTGCTCTAGTCGATATTCATTAAACGTCGATAAAACTGCTATTTTGAAGATCACCTAATATGATAAATTCTTTTCAACAATTTATTGTGTCAACTGTGAGATTGTTAAGAGACTTTCAGAATTTCTAACATTGTAAGTGTACTTGCGGCTTGCAAATAAAATTTGTTAGAAAAGGATATCTACATTCTTGCACGAAACCCTCAACATCCGCCACTGGTACGTTCGTGGTCTTATGATGTTCCTATCACTATTAACAGATAATCCACCTGGCAGGAGGCGAACGTGCCAATATGTACCTTTTCTCTGTATTTTTAGCCTTGATATACTGCTAACGGCATGATGAGACCCTCGAAGTTGTGCAATTACTGTTTCACCGTCCCCTGTTTCCTCTCCACGGTCACCCTACCGACAGTCTTGTGCGCTATCGATAATGGTTTCTGTACAGCCACTTTTATGCGCAACCTAACACGGTTAGCAACTGGCACCAGATTGTGCACCGTGGCCCGTTTTGCCACGAATAGGTGATGGATGTTTCATGCCGTCCATCCCGGGCAACGCACAGCTTCAACGCAGGGAAGCCGAAGCTCAAGATGATAGTGTGCTTCTTCTGCCGTGCCCGGAAGCCATTGGACAGTTGTCGTTTCTGCTTGACAACATGGCAACCCGTGAGTAGTCCTGAAAGCAAACTATGGATAATACTTTCCTACGTCAGCTTTGTGCAAACGGTGTGTGTGTGCGAGTGAGTAAGTGTAGGTTTTCCCTGTGTGCGCTCGTGCTTAAGACTCTTTTACTTTCACAACCAAGGTGCTTCATGTGTGGCAAACACTCGCAATCAATTATGCATCAAGCGATTGGATGGAGTGGAAGGGGTGGAAGGCGAGGAACATGTTTGGACACGGGAACGACCATCATCTCGTAGGTTTTAGAATAACCGTACAAGCTTCATTTACATGAAGGAATAAGGTGAAGGCGTTTTGCTTCAACGATATGAACGCGATTAAAGGTACAGTACGGTGTTAACCTTACTTTCCAAAGTGGACGGCAAACGGGCCCTAACACTAAACAATCTCGTACAGAGCAGTTGGCCTGGTTAAACCTATTGATCAGGGAGATCAAGTTTGACCGAGCCTCGTTACAGATGGAGTGTGAGCTTCAATCGATCGATTAGAATTCAATTTAATATGTTACAGTTACAAGTGTGCTTCTTATAAAAGAAAGTTCCTTTCTGTTTTGTGAGGCTTATAAAACTATTCATTTTGTAAAGAAATTAAAAATATTTCAGTTTTATTTTCTTTTCTACGAGTTCAACTATCCTAACCACTGTAATATGTGTTTCTCCATCTTTTTTCATTCTTTGTAAAACATATGGGTCAATAATACTTTGATCTTCAAAAGGAAGCAAACACGAAAAGAAGCTTTCAACGCACTACCATATACAACAGCCACACACATACGCAGAGAATCTGATCCAGCTTTGAGCTTTTTTCCCGAAAAAAAGAAAAACCACCCTCTGAAATCAATCGCTTCGCTTGTTGAAAAGAATGTTCACTAATCCCATCTGCCGATGACACGTAAGAAATATGGTCGCTTTTCAATGTATTGTATTATTAACAAACCAGAGTGCAAAAAGAGAAAAAGTTTACCCCTCCAATATAAGCGGGTTTCTTACACGCCTATCTGCTTGCTTTCGTGCTTGTACACGGCACAAACAAAAGGACTACATGTGCACCAGGGTACCCTAAGGGTCCTCTACGAAAGGTTCGCATATTTGCGATGCCTTTGAAAATCAATGGAAAATGTTCATCTTCGACTTATACCGCTGTATTAATTCCTTTCGGGTCCCGTCTGTTCACATATTGCCCCGGAGGACTGTTGGTCGTTACAATTTTGTTTTATCTTTTCGAGATTTCGAATCTGTCGGCCAGAGGGTTTGTCATGTTTTCTTCGTGAAAGTGTGGAACGCTTTTATTTCTTTGTACATAAAATAAGAATTCTCTCAGAAAAATGTGCATATTAAAAATACTTTATTATTTGAGAAAAACAGATAAATTACTGTCTACTGTATCTCTCAATTTGATGATTAAGAAGTCTTGAAATTGTTAAAATTATGTTATATTATTTATTGTGCGTCATGAAATTGCCTTTTGCATTAATCACACCGAACAGAGCAAGAAAAGACAAACATCAATATCATTTCCTTTTGGATAAAAAAAAAAAACAAAATCCTTAAAATGATTATTTGTCTTTCATTACATCGGATTCGTGATCGTCAATCCGGTCAATCGTAGATAGACCTGCCCGCTACAATCATTCGTGTAAATATAATTCCATTTTCCAAAAATTTCCCGCACCGGTACGGCGGGAAAAAGCCCCGTAAGGCTCAGCATCACTAAAATCAAAGGCGGATTAGTAATTGAATTTACTGCTAGTGAAAGCTTTTCTCGTTAATCTAAACATTTATCAGCTGTCTGCACATTAGCTGTGTTTAGAAATGTTGCACGAAAAACCCTCTCCATCAATAACGTTGTAAAATGTATTGCGTAGCCTGGAAAATGAGTTGCCATCGGAAGGTAGCTTTTTCCGTGTCAAGCAACGTGTTCGGGATGCTTAAACCATTTTACATCCATTTCAATTACTAGCCGCTACCGGTAGAAAAGGAACTTTTAAGGGAGGATTTAAATATTCTAGAAACCCAGTAAGGCTTAATGCGCCTTTAGTGAATTGCCGAAGCGAAACGTGAACCTTTCGAGACGGTTATTATTTTCATTTCTATTTTCAAATATTTGCCACAGGGCACTGTACACAGTAATACTACTTCAAAGCGTTAAGGCTAGACACGTTTCCTTAAATACAACCAAAACAGCTCTCGAGAGAGGCATAATCAATATCGAAAAGTTCGTTTCCAGTCGGATTTGTGGTAGTCTTCCTCAAGTATGAGCAAAATAACTTCAAAGTTTACTTTTAAATTTTCAAATAACTAATCAAGACACTAGAAAAGTTGTGAAAAATATTAGAATAAATTAGCAAAATTACAATTGGGATGGAAATGAATCCATGCAGTTTCAAATACGCTGAAACCATCAAATAATTCACGTGGAAATTTTTAATGGCATTTTGAACACACAAGTTCAGGTTAATGCTGTCATAGGGAAACTATTTTTCCCCTATTTTATTCGTTCTTGTTTAACAATCCTTTTTCGTATTTTCTACAGCAATATTCAACCAATTATTCATTGGCATCATAAGTGAGAAAAAAAGTAAAGTTTACCAGTCCAATGATTATTATTCATTTCACTTAACCCAGACAGACACATCGCTTGGATGTAATCCCGATCAATTCATTACTACACCATTCCCCCTTTGACAGTGCTGCAGGCCAGAGGCGAATTTTCCAAACAGTGACAATTAAAAATTCAAACCCCCGCGCACGCCGGGACACGATTCATCGGTGCATAAATTTATCGAAATCGACATCATTTATGACGTTCGTTGTTTGAAAAAGAGGAGATTAAAGTGAAAACAAAACACTTTTTTCCGCACGATGCACTGAATTTCATTGTGCGATAGATTATTAAGTGGGTTAAAAGTATAAATTAATTTCTTGGAAATTGCTTGAGTTCAAAAAAAAATGTGCTGATCCGTAAGGAAAAATGCTTTTTTGTCACAACACTCTTCCTACGGAGCATTTCAATCCCACTAAATACGCTTCAGTTGCCATCGCCACCGACGCCTTTTCGACAAACAAAACCAACATACGGAACACAAGCTGCAGCTGGTGCTGGTCGTGTGGTTTGGACGACCTGAGGCGTCTGCGGTTGCCCGACCAAAAAGCATTCCCTGTACGTAGCGCAACGGACTTCAGGGAAGTGGCCGGGCAAACTATCACTGGTTTGGCCAGCACTGACAGCACTGACCTCCTGCATATGAGCTGACCGAGCGTGTTGTGGAGTGCAGAGATTTATTAATGGTAAAAACGCACTCGTTATTTCTTGTAATTAATATCCTTCCCCTCGCCAGTGTAACGGTTGATGTATGAGCCGGTGCAATGCTTGCGTGCTAGAAATTTGAAAATTGGAACTAGCTGTGTACGAGCGGTTGGTAAATAACCGTCCAGCCTAAATGACATCCAGCAAGACACGTTATGCTAATGGTGTGGTATGATTTTCATTTCTTTTTTGACGACGAGATAAATGTGCATAGTAGTGCGGGTTGACCATATCTAAACAAGAAATAAACAAAAAAAGGAAAATTACTTATGCCATGTTAAGGTTTATGTAAAAAGGAATTAGCTTAGAAGGATGGAAAAGTCTTAATTAGTAGAAATTTTGTTTTTTAATATTTACGATTCTCTTTGGCGGGTACTAATTACATTCGTAATATTAAGAGAACATTTTCGTATGAGCTGTATGACTAGAAGTTGTATGACTCAAATAGCGTAATGTAGAGAAAATAAAAGAAGAAATTACGGGTTTGGTTGAACATGTGTAATACACAAAAAGTGAGAAAGTTTGACAAATTATATGAAACACACAGCAAGATATTCTGCTTCTTCTGTGGCTATACAACCTTGAGAGCTCTTGGCCTTCCATTTCTGGCTTTCGTGACTTGAATATACCCGCAACAGGATAGTCAGTCCTGCGTACGGGGGAACGGCCCGAATGGGATTCGAACCTCGGTCCTGTCCGTTCGAAAACCGTCGTCGCATTCTCCTCGGCCACCGATATTAGTCATAAAATATTGCAATGCAATTGTTTGAATCAAATGAGTAAACCAGATTATTTCTTCCTTCTCCTTATAATAAGCAAAGGATCATATGCTTTAGATACAATTAAACAAAGAATAATTGTTTGAAGTCTGGATAAAAAATGTTTCGTTAAATATATTGTAGCTTAACTGCTAAGCATGACGTACGTAGAGCAATTCCCATGTAAAATTTTTAACGGCAGTTTTAAAATGTGGGACCAGTAATCCGTAATTCCGTAATCCAGGACATTTGAGTAAATTAAAAAAAAAAACTCCGAAAGCACAAAACTGAATGCTGTGAAATGAGTGTGTAAAGGTACAATTGTTTCCTTTTAAGTTCATCTGAAATGACTCAATTGGCATCCTTTAGAATGGTAAAATTCTATCTTCTGGCCAGTGTATTTTACTGGAAAACAATTCTCACGAATAGTTGACGCTATTAACGATTATTCAGGATATTCATAACTCTACTCTTCTCTAAGCTTTTTTAAAAAGAAACACGGCTTGACCGTTTTCAATGAAAAAATAAGACTAACACAATAACAAACACATTCTGGAATTCATGCACATTGATGATATTATTTAATTATTTGTTTATTTCTACCGTCGTGATAGTTACATAGCCGCATTTTTAGTATAAATTATAATAATTATTTGGTAAAATAAATTAAAAAGCCGTTATGATGGAAAAAAAATCAAAGAAATAAAAAATAATTTTACGTATCACATGTAATAAATAAATTAATCTAAATAAATTATTTTTACCCAATGTTTCAACACCATGACAACAGTGCTGTTTGTTACATGAACCATACTTTTTTCCACCCTTTTCGCACTGACAAATTCGTACAAAAATTGCTACAATGTAACGTTTGTGTGTTTTTTTCTTCTCTTTTCTCTACATCCCAATCATTTCAGCATCACCGTGCAGCCAGTTACGTTGACCAGTTTGCACTAACATATTTACTCCGGAGAGTGAAAAACAGCAACCCAATTAAGTGCGAAATGAAAAAAGTGCACAGCGCCAGTACGCCGTACCAGCAAATCCCAGCACAGAGACAAAAGTTCGACGAAAGTCATCGATGCCACCGATAGTCATCATGGGCTGGCAGTAGTAGAGTAGCACAATAAGGCTGAAGCACCGTGTAAGGTCACCGTGCTGGTGTTGGCACTGGTTGGTCTGAACAAACGCACGCACAGAAACAGCAGCAGCAGCAGCAGCAGTATCGTCCACCATGGACGAACGATCATTAAGTATCACTGTTTATGACGGTCGGGACTGATAAATGATACATACAAACACACACAGCGGACGGTTCGTTCATGCAATCAGTTTGCCGCCCGGAATGACCCATGGGTTTGTCCGGTTCTGCAAAAGTGACACGACAGGCGAGATGCTTCGTTGCCATCCACGGCAAACGAGTCGGTCGCTTCCGATCTGGTGAATGTTGACAAAATGTTTTCCACCGGTGTGTGTGTATAGCGAAAGACGGTTTGCAAGATTATTGCCTGACGATTTGTAGCAATTTCTTCTGGCCCTGTGCGGAACGGGGCGTTATGGTGTCCTCGAAATCGAAAGGCTGAAGGCAGCAGCCATGTGGACAGTGAGCGTTGGTGCAAAACAATACCCTGCCGTACGTGTGGCCCTGGGAAAATGGGAAAAAACCCTTTTTTTTGCTACTGCCATTAGGATCATCCCCAGCTCCTAGTGCGGTTGAGCAATCATAACTCTCGGTGCTAATGAGACAGTGTGTGTGTGAGTGTGTGTGTGAGTGTGCGTGTGATGTTATCTGCGAGCGGAAACCATTTTCCTGCGACAGGGAAGAAAAAAGAATGGTTGCATTTCCTAATGAAGCTCGGTGAACGGTGTTGGACGGTAACGCCATTGTGGTACTAGACACAAACAGAAACCGAAATGCTGTAGCTTGCTTCCGAACGAGCTACGAACGGGCCACGAGTTTCTGATGGAAACCCCTGCAATGAAATCATCAACGGTGGCCATCCGAGTGCATCTGTGGTTCAATCGCTACGCTGCAATTAGTTCTAGTGCACCAATAACGACGAGTCAATAAATTGCAGCCAATTGCCCTTCTGCTTTTTTTCTGTGTGTGTGTTTGCTACCCCGATCGAATTCAACATTAGGACCAGAAAAATGCTCTCCAGCAGGAAATGTAAACGAGTGCGGTGGGCTTCGGCGAGGTGTGCTATCGTGAAACGGCAGCGAAAAAGTGTTTTTCGATGAGAATAAGTGGCGCAAAAGTGAATAAAAACGCGATAAACGTGCAGAAGGCGAAGAGGGAAACGATTTAAGTGTGCAAAGCATCGTCATAAAATGTTGTTTTTAATGGTGAGCACCGATGGTGCCGCATAGTTTTGCCCGTTTTCTCAAGAAACTTCCTGCATCCGGTGGCAGCAGCAAGTGTGCGAGTGTGGGGTGTACCTCCCTTGGAAAGTGGGCGCCATTAACGATCGAGTGGTTGAAACGACGAGGGAGAAAAAAAAAGATCATTTAAGCAGTAAACCGTTACCCGGGAGTGTCCATCGTGGAACTCCAACAGGAAATAACAAAAAAAAAATCGACAAGTGTTTTGAAGAGCAAACCGCCAGCAAACGTTCGATAACACGCATGCAATCGCTTCCGGAATGTTTTTCAGAAAGACACGTAAATCGGGCAATCGGGTGAAAACATTAGCTGCAAGTGCAAACACCTTCATTCGCACCAATCCAATCGTGGGTTGGATAATTGACTCGGCAAACAATCGTCTCGTGTTCGGTTGGCAGTTAAATTAATGTTTTAACAATAGAACGAACTGTATAAAAAACACACAGACACATCCAATCGTAGTGGATAGCAAATCGTGTCCACCGGCAAAGCTTAAAACTCCCTCATCTACGGATACTAACGGAGCTCACCGTCCGATTGTACATAGGTTCAGAGTAGACACGAACGCAAAACACACTCGTAACTAGTCTAGTAACGGTGCGCAACAAAAACGTATCGTCACACATTTGCACACAAAACCATTGCGTATAGAATATCGGGAAAATGGTGTTCGTGAAATTTCAATACTTCTGCATAATTTATTTCCTGCTGGTGCGCTTCCTGAACGGTGCCACGATGGATCTGTATAAAAACTCGCGCCTCGGCAACCGGATTGTGCAGACGCGGTACGGCCGGTTGCAGGGGCTGGTGCTGCCATTGGACGGATACAAATTTCTCAAACCCATCGAAGCGTTCCTTGGCGTCCCGTACGCCACACCGCCAACTAAAATGAACAGGTACGTAATATGGCCATGGTACGCTCTGTAAGGCTGCCCGGTTGAAGGAAGTCCGCTTATTTAATACTTATTTTAATTACGCTCATTGCCCTTAACGGTCGAACTCCAATCGTGGAGAGCGTCGCAAATTAATGGAATTGATGGATCGTACAAATGACCGGGCGTCTCCATTTGTTCCGTACCATTCAAATTGCTCGTTTTGCGAAAAAAAAATCAATTTAATTTCAGTGTTGGTATAATATTTATGATAATATTTATGGCTGATTTTATTTGAATTATAAAATTTAAAGCAAGAAACCAAAAGGGCAATAATTAGTAATCTAGCTTTAAAAATTGATTGAAAATAATCCAAAACAATTTAGTAAACTGTTTGATTACATTTTATTCGCTTTCAATAGCTAATTTACGAGATTTTAATTAATGCTATAAAAATCCAGCACCAACCGTAATAATCCTTAAATCACTCGAAACAAACCTTCGGAACTCTGACAAAGTGAATCCCGTTTGTGTGTAACGAAAACATTTCACGCACTGCTGTTCGTCCTCCTCGCGCGGAGTCTCCTGTTGGGCAGGCCGGCAATCTTTCATGACACTGTCACTGTTATGTTTCAAACTGTTATTAAATTTAACTAAGCCTCTTTTGCCTTCCCAAACCCGAAAAAAGGGCTTGCCTTCATTTTGACATAGATTGAAAAGGGTTTCGTTACACTGTACGGGAAGAATCTTTATTTTTCTGTTTTGTTTAAATTTTCACCATTATCACACCCTATCGAGCTTCCGCCACAGCAGGAAGAAAACGGTAGTGAGCGTATTTTTTTGTCTCACTTCCCTCTCAATTTGGAACCGGAACGAAAAAGTGATAAATGATGTAATTTATCAATTAACACCGTTCACGGTTCCCATTTTTTGTATTCTGCAAGTACGTGTACTTGGTGCAAAACAGAAGGCAGCATGAAAAAAAAGTGCAATTGACCGCAGCGCGCAAAAAAAAACGCAAAACAAAAGAAAAAGTTTAGGCCAGCGTGTTTCAGCGTTTCAGCGCAATTTTTATGCAAAACTGACAGCTGCGATGGTAAGTCGATTCGGTGAGCACCAAATAGCGACAGTTTTAATTAAAACTTGCACCGCTGAATGCTGTCACATAAATTATCCATTGTGTTACGATTGTCAGACATTCGATGTGGTGGCGTTAGTTTCTGGAAGCGGCATGTAAATAGTGTGAATTTTAAAACTTTTAAACCAGCTGCTTTACAACTGATTCGATTGATTGGGAATGCGATTGTTAATGAATTGTCAGTAAAACTCACGCTATTAAAAGAGAAAATC
The DNA here is from genome assembly GCA_000473375.1 of Anopheles culicifacies. NCBI lineage: Eukaryota > Metazoa > Arthropoda > Insecta > Diptera > Culicidae > Anopheles > Anopheles culicifacies. The sequence goes on along the minus strand of KI423098.1, from coordinate 19,542 downwards.
TACAGTATTACCACGCAACAGAATGTGGAGGTTTTCGTACACCATTCGCACCATGAAAGCAAACTAAAACATTTGTGCTTTTCCTTAAAAACACATCAAACAAATTCTGATGAAATGTTCAACAAAGATAAACATCACTCCATTTCAAGCTAACGCCACACGTACGCAAACTGTTGATGGAAAAGCTAAACACAAACTGGCCATAAGTTTGTCAAAAGATTTTCAGAAGCTTGTCAACATTTTGCTCATCTGCACGGTAAAAAGGTATGCTGCTTCAATACCTACCTTCTATTCATGTAAGTTGCAAATATTTCAAATCTTTATATGAACTTCGTGAAAAAGCTCACCTACAATTTTATTATGTGTTCCATGGGAAGGGTAAAGAAAGTTACCCCAAACTTGACAAGCTACTGGCGACAACCGTTCCCTTTCCGGTGGGATACTGCACCTGTCGAGCGTGTTACAAATATAATATTTTACAAAAGTTTAATCCAATCAATGCAGTACATGCAGCTAATGTTTCCGAGCAAAACTATAATCATATACCAAGTGTCAAGTGGAAGCTTTGCGGTATGGTACGTTTGAGCACCATTTGTGGGAATAACTCGCCTCCCCATCCCTTCAAACACATAACTTTGTTATCGTGTAAAAAGGTACGGTGTACAATCTGTAGGATGCTAAAAGTGTGCGCCAGCATTCTTGTGCACTAGAACGCAAATACACACGCACACGAGCTTCTTGGGTTGACATGTGAAAAGCCAAGTCTTTTCTCGCGCTAAACCCCGGAAGAAAATCTATTTATAAACTTCTTGCCAAAGGACACGTCATGATCTAGCAGGAAGAAGAACAAAAAAAGAACTACAACGTTGTCCCTGGGAAAGATACGCACGGGTTTGTTCCTGTATGTTCCGAAAAAGTTTCACAAAACAGATGGTCTCTATAACAATTTGAACTGGATTGCTTTTCCACCCTCAGTTTTGCAGGATTGGGTTGTTGAAAAGTTGGTGATGTGTTTTAAATTATGATCGGAAGCAGTGTGACATGTGACCCATTGATTGAATTTCCCTGATGAAAATACAAAAAATGTACATTTGGAATAAGCTTTTCATCTATGATTCGAGCCAACCTTGCAGGAAATACATAACAAAGCGCTCGTTTTTTTTTTCATAGCGGCAAAGTGAAATGTTTTGCGTGTCTGTGGATCGATAGGAAAATTATTATTGCAACCCTATACAATGTCATCAAACCAAACCGTACCACCGAGCAAACCGATTCACAACCATGGAAATCGATAAAATATCACATAAAGTAGTTTGATTGACGATTTGGTGCGCTCTTCCAAAGGGAACACTAGCAACCACCGTATACACACACAAAAAAAAAAGGAAAAAGAAAAAAATAAATACAACCAAATCAAAATTGGCAAACGTTCGTTGGTGCCGTGAAGCATGAAATAAAAATATGCCATGTAAAGTTGGCCCGGGTACTGCAAACCGCCAAACATCGATCGATTTGCAATCGCGTTTTCCACAATCCTTGACTCCCTCCCCCCCCTGCGTTGCTCGCGCTAATCTGCCCCCCTTTCCCTCTCGCTACTTTCCATTCCATCCACTTTATCCGGTGGTGCCACTAATGCGAATCAATCGTAGCATTCGTAGCATTGATAAAGCTAATGGAGCACGTTTCTTTTATTTGTCAAACGCACGAACATGGCATCGACATTCCGCGCAACATGGGCCGTATTTTGACTTTTTTTGTGCTTGCTTGCTTTCCCGTATGAATGTGAAACACTTTGTATCGGTCACGTTCACTCACCTTGTGCATGTATAAAAATCAGCGCATGGAAGTGTTGTTTTTGTTTTTCCTGCGCCCCATTTGCTCTTTACTCCTTTTCACCATCGTGCAAAAAAAAAACCCCGATGTAGGGTGGGGCCACGTACAACGAGGACACTTTCAATTTTATGCTTGACGAAATGCTGCTTACAAAATGTGCCGATTGGCACTTAGTTTGTGTTTTGTGTTTTAGCTTTTTCATGAAATCTTGCATTATTTTAATAATGCTGAAAATTGCAAAAAACAAGTTTAACTTATTAGCAAGGACAACCCAAATTAAGCCAATCTCTTTAGTTTTGAAACATCTGTTCCTTAATAAATAAATGCTACACGCAGGAAAAAAATAAAATAAAATTCACCAACAATGTTGCTTTTTTGTGAAATGTTTCAATAAAATCAGTCTCATTAAAACCATTAGGTCAGGGGACACCCATTGCTAGTCAGTAAGATGAAAAAAATGTATTTATTTCGTCTATCAATATTAATTGGGATTGGGCGGAGGCAATTTTGTTTAAACAAGAACTAAACTTAATGCACAATTCAAAGGAACATCATAAACAATTGGACTGAGGCTACATACAGCGACGGAGCATGTTGTTTTTAACTTTAACGAGAAATATGCCACGAAATACCTAAAATTCTCCGAAAGCTATAAACTTTTAGCTGTTTAAATATGATCAAACTTTCCAACCAAGTGGACAAAAAAGCATCGAACAAAATCCTCCGCATACTTGCTTCGTATAACGCTCGAGCTCACGCTGCCGTTCGGCTCGGCAGGAAGAAAGTTTCACACACTTAGGTATTGCTCGCTTGACCATAAACAGTTTGTAGTTATCACTGTTAGCGCTCACAAACAACCGAAAATGTACATCATACATCGTTGAGCGTAGCACGTCGTAGAGGGCACGAGTGTAGCAATTTTCCACCAGTTCGACCACCACCTTCCCCACCCAGCCATACCGCAGCACTGCAAGGCTCAAATTATTTCCAATGTTGCGAGTCCCACAACGGCGACTCGAGACTGGACGCGTGGTCATACTCACGGTACTGCACGTTTATGGGCTCACGCTATTGCGACCGATCGTTTCGAGGAAAATCAGGCGCCTTACTTTTGCCCGTAATCGTTTGCTTGGGACCAACGGGTCTTGTTATTCCATTCTGCACGGTTCACTTGGTTTGGGTGTTTTGTTGTTTTCATTTTTCAACAATACATATCCGCAGCAGCGTACAATTGGAGGAAACGGAATGCCGTTTTTTCCTCCGCTTCATCCACATGTCGAGGCATGTAACAAAAATAGCTAACATACCGTCCCGTATTATCATGCCGCCATAGACGGTGTATACAGTTTGAAGTAACCAAAACGGAACCAAACCGATTGGCTGCAAAATAAGCACAAGCATTGGCAATAAAAATATGAGCCGTTTTTTCATGCACCATTTCTTAAGTGAAAATTATCCTGCAACCACTTAGGCAAGTTTTTCAATTTGTCTGGTAATGGGACCTCTGTGTCTGGCTTTTCTAGAACTACAATTGTACAAAATTTTGTTTTTAGTATTTTGAAGCTGAACACACATTATTGATGAAGACACATTTTTTTGACTTTCAACTCCATTTTTCTCACCAGATTTGGTTTTTGGAATTGGCTTTACTCTTTAGCTGTTTGTTTGAACAAATAAGTACAATCTACCGCTTGAAAGACGAACGTGCCTGGTTGCTTTATCCAGCCGCTTACATGTGTAGATTCCATCTCTGCTTGACTTTTCTTAAAGAAAACCTGAAATCCATCCAAATCCAACTATCTCACGTTTGGTACGAATTAACATAAGAAATTGAAACCAAGGTGGTGTATACAGAATGTATAAAAATATTGATTATACATAATAAACTCGATCACGCCAAAAACAAAACTTGCCAGCGCGTCACCGCGAAGCAATAGAAACCAACAAACCAACCAGCATTGCCAAGCAGATCCATTCGCTCGCTGGTTCTTGTTGGTTGTTGGTCGCGGTCAAATCACAGAACCGTTCGAATGCCGCCTATTTCATCGACCGTGAAGCACTCTTAATAGCGATGGCGCCAATGGCTATCGGCAATCACACGAACGAAAGTGGCAAGAGTAAGCCCCAAAGTTTCACCAAATGCTCATACACACACATACACGAACATCTAAATGGGCATCGTTCTGCACCAAACAAAGGAAACGGAAAGCACGAGAAAAGCTAAAGGCTTTTAGCCGAAAAGCTCACCCGAGCCCGAGTGGCTTACTAGTGTTGAAAAAAAGGGGCCACCGTAATGGTAAACATGACAGGCCCAGGAGCGCCGGGCAAACGGTATTTCGACGCGACGGAAAAGCATTTAGCCAAGTAATGGTTGCCTACCAGCATCATGTACCACTTCGGCACAAATTGTACGGCTGCTGTCAGTTGGGCTGATGGCTGGTTGCTGCCATGGCTGGTTTCAATGAAGTAATTTTACATTTCATTTCTCTGTCCGTGCAATTTCACCCATCAATAACTGCACAATACCACTGCGGAAGGAGGATGGGTATGACTTCACAAGGTCAGTGGCAGTGGTGCTGCGCTCACTGTGACAAATGAAGGCATTGGACCATTAATTTTACGGAATCAAAACAAGCCTTTGCAGAATTCAATGGATGTTTTATCTTTTTAGATATTCATGAAACATTTTGCTTTCGAACGACAGCTCCACTATGTATTAAACAATTGCTACAATAAATGAAACCTAATGGAGGCGCCTGGTAGTAATGGAGACGCCTGGTGTTTTATGAAAAAATCAATTTTTTGTCCGTATTCCAACACATTTTATAGTTGTGTAAGATTTTTTTTACTTATTGGCAATACTTTTGTTTGCAAGGCAGTCTGAATGTCTTCACGAACCAACATTTAGGCTAGAACAATAAGTAATGCAACCCTTTGCTGTTGCTTGCTTGTCAAATATAGGTTATTGACGAAACAAGAATTTTCCAGCACCGGTACTTTTGCAATGCAAATGTTCCAAAATAAGTAAATATGCTCTAAGGATACAAAGTTCGGCTTTTCTACAGCGTACGCATTAAAAAAGTAGATATGCTCTTTTTGGTCTGACAAAACATACACATATCGTTGTGTAATGAAGGGCAAAGCTTTTCGGATTCCGTCCGTATTTCTTTTACAAGGGAAAGTTTTAATGGAAGTTTGATGCAAAAAGAGAAAACGTATTATGTTTATTAGATCAACACGCCACGTGTTGACTTTGCGAGGAATTGTTAGAAAAAAAAGTCAAATTGCTACTACGCCATTTTCTAAGGCCTTCGAAACTTAAAAATTAACATGTTTATTTTATCATGTTTAAACAAAAGCCTCTATATTGTATATTATCCAATGTTTCTTCCTAGCTTTTTAGTTGCATAGCAAATTGTGCTTAATTTGAATGAAACGTATTACACATAAATATTAAACCAATGTATGACTCAACTAGACGTAAATATGTTTAAATATTTGAAAAATAATTAATTTTCATACCAAACAACTATCGCTAAACACCATTCCCAATTCCCATTCCCAGCGCTCACAGAACATAAATGAAAGAAAAATGCCAATTTCACAAAGGTGGTAAGGGTTTCCATTCACAAAGAGCTTTGTTCGGGAGTGGTTCGGTGGCATCTATCCTTACGAAATCCTAGCCAATGCCCATGCATTATTAAAATATTCACGATCAACCACCACTCAGCAAATAAAGTTCACTAACTCAATTTTGTTCTCCTGCTTCCAACGGTCTCGCGCTCAGGTATGTGGAAAATCAAACAAATTCACGACTGAAAAGGTAAAAAGTGCAGCTCAGGGAAAATGGCGGAAAAGCGTCCAGAAACGGAGACGTTGCCAGGTAAACTTTTTCACCAATCTGCAACGAACCTACGTGACGGGGGCCCTGACGGTAATCGAAAACTTGACGCATTGAAAGTTTTCCCATTTTTTTCTATCACATCGAGCCCCTTCTTGGATCCGTCAATCCTATTGCGTCGGCTGCAATCGATTTAGAAGAGTTGTCTGCTAGGATGTAGGGGAACGAATTTTTTGAATGAAGTTAGTTGACTATAGCCTCCAGCGAGGGGTTAGTTGTTGAGGCCGGTTAGTGGTTTTTTTTTTGCTTTGTTCATGTTGTTTCTCAGAGCATCAGCAAAACTTTTTTGGTTTAGAACAGTTTATCAATGTTTGTTCCTTTCGACAGCTTTTGTTCTCGTGTGTTGAGCTGTACAGCAAATTGAGTTTGATCGTGGAACTATAACACACTTGGGAAATTATTAGCATGTTTGCTCATCATTTACGGCTCGTCTTGTTTCATCAAAAACTTTGCAAGTTGATTACATGTTTTTAAGCTTTTTTTTATTTTGATAGCAATAATTAAACACAAGTAATTATTGAAAATATTTACAAAAACTCTTAAAACTAGATTTTGCAAAATGTAATGAAAGCTTTTATTGCCACTATGATGTTTAAAATCAAGAATATATATTTATAATTGGGAAAAAAGGCTAAAATAATTACTCGCGTTGCTACGCAAACAAAGCTTTTTAACTATTCAATAGCTGTTTTGAGCAGCTTCCATTAGCTTTTGTTGAAACAAACAAAGCAATTTCATTAGCGGCCATAGCATGAGCAAACCAATTGCGTACAGGTTTTACGAAGAAATTTTATGAATGGATTCATAAATGAATTTGCATTGATGTGAGGAAAGGCCCATTGCACAAAGCATGTTTTCAAATTCATGTACAGTTGGGATGAATATTTAAATTAAGTTTTGGCTATGTTTTCATGCGTTACAATATGAGCGGTGATGAGAAGGGTAGCATATTTGTAAAATTTTTGTTTTTGAATTTTGCACCAAATTATTCTAATTATTTTTTTCCTAGAAATGATATTTATAGAAAACCCTCATTTATGAAAACTATTCATTCTACATTCGGAAACCAATTACCACAGCTGCTTTGTAGTAATGGAAGTAACGATAATGCATCATTACAATTAGCCAATTTCATTTTTACAAGCCATCTAGACTTCCAAGAACTATATGACTGATGGCTTCATTTACATGAGTATCTTTGAAATAATTCCACCTCGGGGGCAAAACAGTTCAACATGCTAATCATGCTCCCCACGGAGATATATTGATCCATTTTATCTTGCCAACCTTCTTATCTAGCTGCATGTTGCCCAGAATGCTTGCAACTACCCACAAGCAAGATTAAACAAAACAGCTACTATTATAAGCCATGAGTACGTACCGAAATATCGTCCCACCTCACCAACCTCCCATGGCCGATGCTGCACCGAAAACCGAAAACTGTCTAGCAGTGGTTCAAAACATAATTAACGTCATGTTTGCACATAAATTAGGACTACTGTGAGCGTGTTTGTAAACATGGCACATAGTTCGAACAAGCATCCATCCAACGTTTGTCCCTTAACCTCTGTTTGTTTCCCTCCGGCTGGGGTTTTTGGGGGGAGTGGGGTGGCTTTGGACCGGCGACATGAAAGTGTTGGTAATGTTTCGTACCGGGTAAGGAAACGTTGGACTGTAAAATAAATTACCATCGGAATCGAACTTCTCAGCATTGTCGATAAATCTCGAACCGGAGTACCAGCCCGGGAGGTGGGTAGAACGACAAACTGCTGCGAGACAGCACACTACCCCACTGTATGCTCTGCACGGTCTGTTTTGCATCGCACACAGCCCCCAAAAACCGTAACCACTGTGGCAAGCGTAAGCCACCGACCGGAGAATGTGAGCCCGAGTCGTAACGAGCGAACGCCCAAATGATTTCATTCGGAGATACTGTAGAATTAGCAATTATACAGTCAATCCTGCTGGTTGCTGCTCTCGTGCGGTGGTTCCGAATATCGAATCCGACACCGAGATTCCGCAAGCCGGCACCGAAACTACTGGCAAATACATGAACACGACCCACAAACAGGGCTGGCGTAACTCCTAATGTCTGCTACCTCAATATAATGGAATCGGTATGTAAATGCTCTCCGCGCATTACTACTATCGGTTCGCTCTAACCACGGTTCCCCGTCGGCTTCCTTCCTTCGATTCGCCAGGCAATGCGCAACCAAAAGTGGCCAATCTACGCGGGCACGGTTGTGGGCAGGATATGTCGAAAATTATCGCCCCTGTTAAGCTGTGTGACACGCAATCTTCCTTCTCCTATGCCTTCACCCATAACGTCCCCACCCTCCCACGACTAGAGTTCGAGAAAAGGTCGTGGTCGTTTTCGATTTATCAGGGAGTAGACACCCTGTGCCACAAACGTACGATTGCTACGTGATAGCATCTTTCGCAGCCTACAAGTGTGGCACTGGCACCGGGCGGCACAGTTTTAGCGAAACCCATTTTCACGTATTAGGCCAAACGTTCCTCGGATTATTGCCGCCGGGTACGGATGCACGCACCCGCACAACGGCCAAACGGCGTTAACTTTGGGGGAAATAAATTAAAGTTTAATAATCGTACTGCGGGCCCGGCTGGCTGATCGTGAAATGTAATGGCGCACATTCCATGTTGTTTACTGTCTGCGTAATGATGGAAATCATTACGAGGCGTTGAAATGGACCCGAGTTGGAGTTTTTTTTTATTCAAAACCTTACTACAATTTTAGGAATGGAGTTTTCCAATCATTCATTCCTTCAAAACTTAACCAACGAACTGGCGGCTCTTAAATGCTCCTGCTTAAGTTATACTTCATCTTCAAGCGGCTGGCTGGATTGTATTGATCCAGTTATGTACGAAAGTATTTGAAAGCATTGCCCACCCGCCTACCACCTCCCAAAACAAACTCAAACGTTTTAGCTTTAGTGGAACTTTTTGCCAAACGAACAAGAAACAAAAATACAATCTCCGGCAGGATTAAGCACCACTCAGGTTTGCTTGTTTCACCTTCTATCGCACGGGCTCGGGCAAAACCATATGTGAAGACCCGACCCGTGTACCGTTCCTCTCCGGATGGTGACTTAATCCTGGTGGTCTTATCGATTTGAAAACATCCAGCAAAATTTACATTTGCAGCCAAAAAACTCGAATGCACGTAACACTTTCCTTTTAGCAGCGACAGAAAAACCTTTCCTTTACCCACACTTTGGACTTTCATTTCAATTAGCAAACGGCAAGGTAAAAACACATCCTCTTTACAAAGTAAACCCCCGCTGTTTTTTTTGAGTTTTTGGTACGTACGCCTTACACCGTTAGTGGCGAGTTTAACTCGTCAGCAACTTTGCGTGGAAAAAGGAGGAAATCGCCCCCTCAGAGAACGTATAAAGTGTAGTTTGCTAGGTTGCTGTGTAAATATCATATCTTTGGATTAGCGTGCAGCATAAGCCGCTCGGTATGAAAGAATGAAAATAAAAAAAAATACTAGCCTCATAATGTCCACTCCATCTCAACACGAGGGGGGTTGTGGTTGAGTGGTTAGTTTTACAGCGATTAATAACAACGTCAGCGAACGAAACGCGTCCAACCGTGCCCATATTAGTGAACACACGTGAACAACAGCGATTAAGCATAATTTTCACTTCTACCGGAGCCCGAAATGATACCATATTTTCCTCGAACCCACGTCAGTTCTTTGTAACAACGCGGTAAGGTAAACCTCTTTTCTCACCTAAATTTGTTCCGCTTCGTAATCATCATTCGGGCGGGATGGTTTCGCGTCTAGGTATATAGGTAAGTCCCGGAACTCATCTAAAAATATTGTACCCAGGTGCAACATTTACCATGATGTATGAGCTCACCAAGCCGGGAACGCGCGTGTGTGTGAGGTGTCTGCTACTGTTGTTTTCCACCGCTGCAGCGTAGCGTTAAAGATCAAATATATTTTTCCGCCGTTTCGTTAGCACACCCTTTTTCTGGTATGCTACGTTCAGAAGCGCTAGCAGCACTCGCTGGCAATGCACAAACGCGTTCCTTCGTTTTCAAAATTTAAACTTTAGCACAATAACCCGTTGTAATGCTTATCTAACCAGCCGCATATTTCATTACTATGCCTGGTCCAAGCGTCCGTACGAACATGAGGTTCGTTTGCCATTCAACAGAGCGCCTAGTTTTAGCTAGTTAACTCGAAACCGGAGCTACTCTGGTGGCGCGAGTGGATGTTTTCAGTGGAATGTGTTGGTTGCGGATAACAAACAGCGTTTTGCTACAAACCCGCTAACACTATAATGATTACCATCATCAGCAGGCAGGTGTGCGTGATGTTGAAATTATCCTGAAATCAACGGACGTATCTACGACCCACACTAATCAGATGCTCGCCACGAGCACGAGGATGATTGGATTGAAAGTAACTTGCTAGTATTGTTTAAAAATTATTTGATCTTCTGGAAGCGAATATTTACCGCATTAGTAGATGGGAAGTATATGATGAGTTCAGCGAGAAAATTTGAAAATTTTGACCTGCTTCTTTCAAAATATGAACATTCACACATTACCCTTCTTAAAGTGCTTATGAAATATCATTTTGACAGATGATCGCTTGAACGATAAACAAATTTACAACATTTTTTTTATTAAACTACTTCTAAAAGTGCATATATAACCAAAGTACAGATACTCGATGAAGTATGCAAATCTGGAACGTGTTTTATTGAACGTTTAAGTAATGTTTGGTACCAATTGGTGCATTATTTGAAATATTTTGAAATATTAATGTTGCTGCAAAACCAATAAATAATTATCTTATCCTTTTTCACTTCCAATTTTGTATAAGAAAACACTCCTGAAAACTAAATTTTGAGTTCTGCTGTAAATGAAACGCCATTCAAACAGGCTCTTGTTTTTGTTACTTGTTAACAATAAATTCTGAAATTGACCATTAAAGATTTTGTACCGATTTGTGATCATGAATATCATACGATAAATTTTTCAAAATAATATTTTTAGTTATCCGTTCATAATTTAGTAACTCAACAGTAAAAACAAAAGAGCGATCACATTTCAAGCAACGAACCATAACGTGTATACGTTTCCATTTGGCATGAAACGCATTTTAGTTTAACGTTTTCGTAATTCATCAAGTTGTTTCAATTCTTTATTTGGGATGTTTTTAAGTGGAACGTTTGTAAAGTATTTGTAAAACAAAACAATGCTTCACTTCTTAATTTTGCAACCTTGTTTTAACGTTTGCTTAAATCTAATGTTGAGAAAGTTATATAATGCCTCCATCGACGGCTAAGCTTTGCTTGTCAGTTTGTATGGAGCAGCCGCTAAACGTCAAAACACATAACAAAAAGATGTTGCCAGTAGGACACGGAACTGAACCTTCAGCCATGATCAGTGAGAAAACACTGCAACAAAAGCACCAAGCTTCATTAACGCACTTTGGTGTGTGACAACGCTGTAAACCTCATTAAATCGTACCTCTTCTATCGAGCTAGGCACATTGCTAGGCTTATCAAACATTCATCGAAACATTGCGCTTCATCAGCCTCCGCATTTGGTAGAACGATTTGGTAGATCGCATTCACGAAAAAACCGTCACTATTTAACCAGCTTGTGTAATACTGGGCTCGAAAAAGGGTTCCACCAAACCGTGCCGAAGATGGCTACAGAAAAGCGTACGCGTAAGTGGAATAAACCACAGCACAAGATCAACTCTCAACGCTTCTGGTGCCATCCGTACTGTGAGCCCCCTGCAATGTAAACCGCTCACATGTCCCACACACATGTTATCAAGAGGCCGGATACTGGTGGTAATAGTAGCACACCGTCACACCGTCATCATTATGTACTTTCGCCCAGAGACTGGGAACGCTCACACTACATCCCCGGAACCCCACGGTGCGATACTTTCGCTTGTGATGTGACGGTGGCCTGCGATGATGGTATCAGAAAATGTATGCGCACCACCGTTGGGTGGGGGGTGGTGCCTTGATAGGCAAAGAAGTGCAGAAAAGCAACAACAACAACATAACGCGCGCACTCAAGTTGCATTGTGCGTTAGCATTCCGGGGGTTTAACGAAGGAAAAGATAGTCCGTTAGATGTAACCGGGATGACACTTCTGATACGCCATCGGACGCCAACGGAAACTGGCAAAAATGGAGTGAAGGGAGGGAGTTGATTACGAGCCAATGGTTAAATGAAAGAGCAGCATTTTCATGCTTATGTGCTTACACGTAATATTTGCAGCAACATAACCCTGACGCGGAATAAATTAGAAGCGACTGCTGTCAGTTTGGTTTCCAATTGCACCGAAGGGGCGCAAGAATTGCTGCAAGCGTGTTGCCTTTTGTCTGTCATCCGAAGGCATATTACACTGAACGTTTTATTATTACATTTTATGTTAAGATGCTAAAGGTATTCGTCACAATTCCATCATCAATTTCTAACCCAACATGTTGGGACGACGTGGAAATGTTATCCTATCATAACTGTAATTGGAATACATCGTACATGGATGCGGTCCAAACAAAAAAAAACTCCATCATACACGGTTTTACAAATTGCAAATTGCGAATCGAAATGAATTCATGATATCAAAACTGTTTTTACCGAACAGCAACAACAACAACGCCGACGGTTCCCGCATTCAGGCGGGTCTGGTTTCGCTGTCGGCGTACGTACGATAGCATTTAGCACAATTGAATGGAATCCTCTTGGTGGGTTTCATTGTCCTTCCTGGTACAGTCCTTCACACAGCTTCAGGTTCTACAGTGCGAGTGCGTTCTGTGCACGGAATGCAAAATCAGACACATGATACTGCGGCATCGTACATCCGCACGATCCTCCATTTGTGTGTGTGTTTTTTGTTTTGTTTCGTTTTGAACGCGATGGGAACGGACTTATCGGACGCACAAATTTCGGACTACATACAGCAAGGCGGACGTGGATTGTGCCGCGACAGATTCTCGGCAGCGATTCCCGAACCACCAGGAGAGCCATCAAACCGCTGTGGTTCCATAATTGATCCAGCACTTTCTCTACCCGTAGGCCACACGATTCAACTTTCAACAACGGTTTTCCTAGCGTGATTCTACGCGTACGTGCGAGTTTTCTTTATTTCTGTTTGAACTTTTCTTGTGCTCCTGTCTGGTTACGTTATTCCCTGGCTGGTAGTTTTGTGGCGGAGAACAGCGAGGCTGCGGGGCCCGAAGTGCCCGTAAAGTCAACGACGATTTATTTACGTTCGGACACACGGGTTGGTCCCAATTTCCCTGATCTAATCGGATGGAACTGGCAAAAAGGGTGAGGAGAAACAAGAGGAAGAAAAAAAAACACACTCACCCCATGCTACCTTTGCCGGAAGGCAGTGTTCGATTCTGGTGTGCACGTGCCGGACAAAATCACGTCCTAGCGCGCGTCTTGACGGAATGGGTCTCGAAAGCATTTGCCGGCTCGGATAGAGGGGCGTGTTTGCCGGATGTTCACACGTTATGAAAGCGTAAAAAGCAGACGAACCCAATGTGTTTATCGCCTACCGAAGCAACCCAAAACCACGGGATGGATTTTTCTTCAAGCTAGCCATTAAAATTTCTTCACGTTTGATATAAATTTTCATTAGACACACCGTTCCGGTCACGATTCCATGACACACAGCGGTGTGAGTGTGTTGCATTTCACCTTTGCTTACCCGACACGATGGTGTTAATGTTTCGGTAGGCGATACGCCACCTTTTGCACACTCGATCATGTAACGTCGAGTGAAACACTAGTAGCGATTATTTCTTCGCTTCAAATTTAAATACATTTCTTCG
>KI423097.1:7117-30218 GCA_000473375.1 Anopheles culicifacies | reverse complement strand
ACATGTTTAAAAAATGAAGAACAAATTGCGACACATTTTCACACTTGTTAGAGTGCACTTGTTGCATGTGCGGGTCATCGCTGGAGGATGAGGAGATGCGTGATTTACATTCTTATTTTAAAATAAAACAGCTCACTATCAACCGTCCCTCTGTGTGTGTGTGTTTTTTTTTTCTACCATTCCTGTGTCCACTAAGCTCAAAAGCAGAAATCCCGAGGTAAATTGATTGCTCGGCGGGATGCCGGAAATGGTGACCAAAGGCAGCAGCCAGGCAAACCCGGCCCAGCCGGTGAGGGATTTGTAGTATAAATTAATCAACAAATTAGTTTTAATTTGGCACAGATGAACAGCGGGATGTGAATAATAATGGCCCAATGTTCAGCTACCTTTGCTCCCGCGAACGTTCCGGGCGTCAGAAAGATTACTTTACTGAGCTGGATTTTTTTTTTTCGTTTGCTTGTATGTTGCTGTTGTCGCTTCTGCCTCTGTGCGCGATGCATGACGTGCAGATATCGACGTGATTTTTTAATTTTTAATTTAAACCACCCGCTGCTTCTAAAGCTCCCCCACGGGTACACGTGGACATCGGAAGCTCTGTCAAAGTAAAAAAAAACCAATCGAGCGAAAGGACTGCTCCTTCCTTTTCTAATTGATCCCGGAAACCCGGGGTGGAAGCGGATCTGTTACGGAAATCAATAGCAAATCTGATCCGGCCAGCGTTACGAAGCTGAAGTTTTAATAAACCAATCAATCAATCAGCGGTGGATTAGAGAAGGGAAACATGAAACAGAAGCAACAAAAAAATGGTCAAGTCACTTCTTCTCTAGCCCTGCTTGATGGACGTCACATTCACGGTACACGAGCCAGAGTAACAGAAGTCATAAAGCGAAAGAATACGACACTGCCGCACTGCCAAAGCTGCATTATCGATGACGTGAGCTTGTTTTACAAACGTACCAACGATCCCGATTCTCGTACATTTAAAAGCGAACCAAAGTTTATTAATTGCTGCACGAATGTTCATTTAGGTAACACACGGCCGCAAACAAACCGTCAGCGAATTCAGCGGGAAATGTGCAATGTGAACCATCACCAAATCGTGGAGGGAACACATTTCAATATCTCGTCTGCGCTGCTACTCTCGCTTTGCATATCGTTTGTGCGCGGGTTTTGTCACATTCTCCTGCACCGACGAGTTCACCGTGTGTCTGGGGACATTCTGGCGATTTTTTTGCGTTTTTTGGTAGGGGGTTTGCCAAATGTTGATTTATGTTCGGTCGCGATCGAATTAATTGGCCGCGTTCGGTTGTGACCGAAGGAACTTCTTTGGGGGGAATGCTGACCAGCTAGAATGAGCGCAGGAGGGAAACGTTTCGGGACATTACTGGTTCTTGACCCGAATTTGGTTGGGACTTTTAATTGGGTCCTTTTTATTTCGGGTTGCACTTTTGCTGCTGGCCGTGGTTGAAGGTTAATGTCACCCGGGACTGCATTGCTGATGCAGTCGATTGTGATCGATGTGTTGGTGTTGCAGGAGTTGTCGGGGTCAGATCGTCCAGAAGTTTTATTTCTATCGATCGAATTTAATCTGTGCCAGAACATTTCGCACCAGAACAGATCGCATGATAAAAGGTGATAGAGGAAATTATATTAGAACCATTTGATCCGACTTTATAAGGAATTCTTTAAGGCGTTTTAAATTTGTTTTAAGATTGATTAAGAATGCACTAAAAGTTCTTCGTAGCAATTCTTATTTGAAAAAAGTTTTGGAATTATATATTTTTTTCTTTTAATAAACCCATGTACCTTTAAAGTCCATCTAAGAATATGTTTAACACTTTGAACGTAGATATTTTGCAGTAAAGGTCCAATCAACCCGATATATTTCTGCTATATTATCCATCATTTGTATCATTGCATCGGGATAACACTCCCCGGATAAGAGATTTTCCATAATAGTTTCTTTTTGCCGATTTATTTCTGGTCAATCAGATCGTTACCCACATGGAAGCGGAAGGGCGCAAAAAAACGATGGCGCGTGTCGGGTATCAGTTTATTTACACAA
This sequence comes from Anopheles culicifacies, assembly GCA_000473375.1. Taxonomy (NCBI): domain Eukaryota; kingdom Metazoa; phylum Arthropoda; class Insecta; order Diptera; family Culicidae; genus Anopheles; species Anopheles culicifacies. The sequence continues at coordinate 28,153 of KI423097.1, read as the reverse complement.
CATATTTCACACCGATTGTATGGGAACGAAACAAAACGCAAAAAAAAACTGCACTGAATAGATGGATTGGGCATCGAAATCTTTCCTCATTATCGGTATCATTTTCGTGCCAATAATCCGGTGTGAGCGACCGGCGTTACCAGCCGCTTTTGTTGCAATCCGGAAGGTGGTACACGCTGGTCGCAAGGGTAAAATGGACACGCGCCTCGTATCGAGTGGCGTTAAATTGTCACCCGAATGTAACAAAGGTTACAGCCGGGCTGGTCTGATCCTGGTCGACGAATTTTTCTCCCTACGGAATGGATTATCGGAGCAAACTCTATAACGTCGAATATTTTGTTCTTTTTTGTCATGTTGTTCCTTCCTTGTAATGATGATACAATGTTGGGTAACGAAAGTACCGAGCATCCCTTGTAAGTTGCAAGCAAATTTACAAATTTATGCACAACATGACGCGCAGAAGAAGAAGCAGAAAAAAATAAATAGATAGACGACCCAATGGCGTACTCGGAAGTGACGATGAAAAACGTAAAGCCCGGAAACAGGGTAAACATCCCTACCGTGTCGATTTTGCCATTCGATCATTGAGCGTAATGTAAAAGATCCCCACCGTTTGCTGGACGGTTTTTCCTTTTTCCCCCGGTCTTTTGGCTTCAGCTCAATATCGTTTACGATGAATGTCTATAATTTACATATTTAATGCCATGTTAAACCATTTCGGAACCAGCATCCTACCAACCCACCCACCCAAGCGCACCTTCATCCGAAGTCTGACGTCAGTAGCGAACGCGATGGCAGGACGCGCTAGGTCGCCATTTGTGTGCCATGCCGAAAAGGGACATTAAACTTCATAACTGTCAGCTCCATCTCATAAAGTATGCAGGGAGCGATTCACCGGAAAACGGCACACAAATTCCACGGCCCAAAACAACAACCAACAAAACCACCGAGCCGCCGAACGCAAACAAACAAACGATGTCCTGTTGCCGTTTTCGCTCCCGTTCGTCCTGTACCGGTGTTGCGTGCCGCTTTACGAAAGAAAATAATTTCTTTTAATTTTCTCCCATCATCACATTCCGTCGCTTGGCGTTATAAAACGCGTGGCACATTCAGGCTTGCTTAAACACACGCACACACACCTTCAGACTGTGCCGTACGTCTTCGACAGTATCGTGTTTGGTGAGGGTGGCAATAATGGTCCCATCCGGTAATGGTGGAGCGTGAAATTTTACAGAAAATAATCTTATTTGATGCATATAATCTTTCCGCTCCTGTTATGAATTTCAATGGGATCATGTCGGTGGGCCTTACCTTACTCTGAAGCAGAAGCAGAAGCTCGATGGAGGCAGTGTGGCAAGTGGATTTACTTTCGTTGAGCGCTCAAGACGATGAGAGTGAGAATATGAGCAATACGAGATACGCTTTTTGGGCTGGGAAAACTCCGACGATATTTTCCATTTCCTTTGCTGCCGGTCTTCGATCCGAATATTCGATTAGTCGGAGGGAAAATGTATTTGATTAATTTATTTTGCTGGATGGGAAAATTAAATTTAGAATTTATGTGACACCGTTTTTATCGGTAAAATTGATATTAATTTTATCATCGTGTGTTTCGCTTCAGTTTCATCGCCGAACGACTGGAATGGAAACGTTGCCAATCGATAAGCGCACAAGTGTAACCCCGTGTAGGTGAGACACGAATATGGAAAATGGATAAAACTGATGGAAAATTATTTCCATTTCCTATTTTGTATCTTCGCAGCTTCGTGATTCACTGTCCCAGGCGAACTGGGACGGTAAAGTTGGGCATTGTTTGTTGAAGCTCTTTTTTATCGCTGTATATCCGGCATGACAGAACCAAAACGACTTGCTCATCATGTCAAGCAAAAGCATATTGAAATGGAAAATTAAAACAACCTCGGCAGGGTGGCAAACAGCAGCAGCAACAACAACAAAAAAAACCCTTGACGCACTGTCGTCATTCGAACGCTGCAGGAGAGTAAATGAAATTTCATTAACATTGGTTCACTGCTGGATGGGTGGCCTTCGGTGGAGCTTGCTGGGGTTCCAGGGTGAAGGGGTGTGATGGAATTGTCATCTTTTCACTGTGGTTGACATGTTCGGTACAAGCCGAAGGGATTGCAGATTACGTCGTAATATGGAGAGAGAATGAGCGCTGGATTGGATTGAAGGGTGATAATCGAGTTAAAGGAAAATGCTACCTTTTTTACACTGAACGTATAATTTGTAATAATTGTATGTGTTCATTTCAGTTTTATTAGAAAATTGAGAAATTTACGTTAATCATAGTCCAATAATCTATTAGTTTTACATATGTTTTATTTGCACGATTAAACGCCCAAAGTTATGCAATTCTCATCACAAAGTTTGTTTAAAGAAGATTAAATGTGACAGTTTCAATTTTGCGACGTTATTTCGCTATTTGCCGAAAGTTTTCATGGACATAAATGTATCGAAAGCAGCACAGGAAAACATCACCCATGATGAAGAGGGAAAATTGCATGGAAATTCTGTCCTCGCACACATTCATTCGGTAACGACACCAACGGACGAGGCGCAAAAAATGACACTACACCATGCCCTCGGCAAATGGTCCTTGCACTTGCACAGAAAAAGAGGTTTTATGTTTTATCCCATCCCAGCACCGGTCCCGTACAAATCCCTCTGAGAAAATCTACACTCCCGACCGGCACCGACTGCCGGATGAGGGCGAAACGGATAGTGCGTACAAAAAGAGCACAGCCAGAAGGGGGCAAAGAATGTCTTTTATTTACTTTTAATATGATAATCACGTGACTGTGACAGGAGCATATGTAAGCGTTTAGCATGGAGCAGCATATTATTTTTCATCACTGGGTTTGCGTATTACTACTGGTCGCGTGCACAGCCATACTTTGCCGTTATGCTTTCGGTGCAGTAAATCTCGACCGAATGTCTGTCAGACACCAGGGAGAGTGAGCACACCCGTTGATTAACGCCACGTGCGGAGAGACAATTTGGTAATCATAAATTTATGTTATCTATTGTGACATTGGTAAGAGTGTGTTTACACCATCCGAGAGCGCGTTATGAGACCCAGGACGAGGCTTCCGGACGGTCGCATTATCGGACGCCAGCGTACTGGGCGTGCTGTGCCGGATGCATCCGCTTACGGATCGGGAAGGATTTGGGTGGTGGTTTTCAATAGCATCTAATAGTTGCCTCACTGGATAGTGGCCACCATGGTGTGCGATGGATAAACGGATCTGTGATGATTAATGAAATGCAAACATTGTCACAACAAGGCGGATGACTTAACGAAGCGTATGATTTAAGCTGCAACCAGTGTTTCGATAAGATCTTGAACAAATGACTATTCAACGAAATGATCCATTTCGGTTGTTTATGGTTGTTTAACAGCATGTTAATAGTGTAATTCTGAAAACAAATTGCATAAATTCAGGACTATTTACTTAAAACGTTGTACAATGCGCCTGAAAGTATGCAACTTTCATAACATAAAACACTTTAATTTTATTATTTGAAAGTTTTTAGCCTGTCACATAACTTATAATAATTTGAAATATTAAGCAATTTCAGCATTATTTTAAAAAAATTCTGTAAAACACTACCCAACTAGCCAAACGCCAATCACCCCCACATCCAACATGAAGACTGCCATGTTGTTTCTTATCTTTTTTATGTTTGAACTGCGAATCAAAACGCGCTACGGATATACGCATGCGGTTTGCGATGGGTTTTTCATAATTCCCATGAATCTTTTCCACAAGCGCCAAACCGCAAGGCATTGGTCGGTAGGGAGTTGGCGTGAAAAGTAAACCATTTCTCCGCCCTTTACATGCTAGGTAGGATAGGGAAAACATAATTCAAAGAACCGATTGAAAAAATAGGGAAAATTCAATATAAAAATACATTGTTCTATCTTTTTAGCATCGGAAAACACGAGTGGAGACAACCACAAATGAATGTACCATGTACCCTACGGAAAGTAAAGTCGATATCATTAAGTCAAACGTGGCACGAAAAACCTTCATCATCATTACCAACCACCTCGTCCCCATCTTACCCTTCTGTTCTGCTCCATACCTTCTCCAACTCCTTTCATGTCCGAGAATTACCCCTTTTTGCAGCGCACGCTTGATGACATACCCGCGGCTGTTCTCCACTGCGCTCCACCATTCCGACCAATCAATGCCCAACCACCCACCCACCATTGGTGGTCATATAAACTAGCGAATCCTTTGATCCGCTATCCGTTCCAGTACCTTTGTCTGTATCACGCGGAATGCAATCAACCCGTGTCCTGGGTGGCGCCGTTTTCCTGCACACAAGTGAGCAACTCGCCTCGGAAGCCCATACCGGTCCCTTAACCAAGGGGGTAAGAGCGAACTGTATGATTTGAATAAATTATTAAGCTAAATTTATTTTATCTGTGGGTGGAAAAATAAAACGGTTGTATATTTTATTGATTTTTCCACCCCTATCTCGGTCGGTCGCTCTTTGCCACCCCGAAAAAAAAAACACAACCCCCGTCGAAACGAAGCGAAGGAAGCTGGATACAAAATGGTTCCGAGTTTGGTCCCATCCCGGCTTCCCGGCTTTGTATCATCGGTATCGGCCCGGGCACATACAATACGGGACCGATCCAAATGGCTTGGTGAACGATTTTACGATTCAATACGTCCAATTCCCGTTCCTGGCCGTACGCTGGACGCTCATCCAAGGACGCGCTTTGTTGTCAGCGTAAAGACCCGGTCACACAGCATCATCGGAGTGGGGTTGGGCGAAAGATAATGTCGTTCCCGGTGCTGACACACGGAAAGAGAGAGAGGGAGGGAAAAGGGAAGCAAAAGGATTACCATTACGCGTGAAATTCATTCCTAACGCTTTCCGAACGTATGTCCTTTTTTTGCGGGTGAGGGGCCGGAAGTGTTGTATCGGGACGGGGGGTGTGCGCACGCTGCACACTGTTCCTTCCCCGGTGCGGTAGGTGATATTAATATACGACAGAATAAATCGACGGCGCTTAAGCTGCGGGGATCATATAACCGACGGCAAAATGGTGGATCCTTGATTGGGTTTCTTGTTGGTGGAGTCATTGTATGTATGTGGTTGCGTGTTCATGTGGGGCTACGCGTTTATCTATCGAGTTTCCCTAGTCATGGCGGACAATGGTGTCATCTCGGTTCGATTTTATCATCATTGTTGTCGTTTTGATTTTACGCAGCTGGAGGAAACCGAACCTGGGAAATGTTTATGTGTGACTGTACGATGAAAGCATTACGGTGAGCTGGTTCCATTCATTTTCACTACAAACTATGCCTCAACTCAATGTAATACAAAATACGCTCAAGCTTTATATTCTTATATTTTTGTCCAAATCATCCCTTTTTGTGACTAACAATAAAACGTATACCTCATCTCTATTTCGTGATAAAAATGACGAATTTATCTTCTGTGTACGAAATCACGTGCCATATTGGGTGGTTCAGAGATGAGATTCAGCATTTCCGGCTTACCTCCTTTTTGCCACCAAATATGGTGTATAACTCCATTCAGATATGAAAACGGCCCAACCGTGTTTGAGGGTGTAAGAGGGTTCTTTGTCCTTGTTCGAGCTAAACTCGCTGCCAGAGGTTGAGTCCAAAACCAATCCTGCACACGTAAACCAAAGTGTGCACGATGGATGGACAGATAGAGAATCATATATCCCCGCAGTATTTGTATGTATGTGTGCGTAACGAAACGGTTCGAGATCCATCGTTTTGGGGAGCTGTTGGTCGTCGGCAGCAGCATAACAACAACACAAAGCGACCGTCATCGTCACGGATCTATGATGAGTATTTATTCGCAACGTGCTCGAGATTACGAGAGCCGTTTCCATTGTGGAGGGCTCGCAGTATGGAGACGAACAAGCCGGGGACAAGAGTATAGAGGTCACACACGTTCAATCATCATACCCAAGCACACACTCACATACAGGGTGGATTCCATCACCGGGTGGAAAGCATTTACGCGCGTGCACCTACACAATGGCACGTGTGTACGCTTCCATTATGGTTCTGTTCCAATTCCAATCCCCACCCGGGCTGGATTTATCAAAGCCTCCCCTTGCTTTCATGCTTCTCCCACACACAGGACACTCTACGACGTATACACACACACGCACACGAAAACGGTCGTAATACCCATTCGATTCAGCATGCTTCGCCCCCAATCATGCAGAGACACGAGCGCGCGCTGGCATACACCTTCCAACTGTCCTCCTTGGACCTTGAGCCGTGTATACATATTTATCTGAATAATTTAGCATGAGCAACTTTCCATAATAAAATGCCAACCTATGTCCTCTTGCCCGTCCTCCATCAGCTTTCCTGCTCCTCCTCCTGTCCCCTGAGGTGGGACTGAATGTGGAAAACTGAAACAGCTTCAAATGCTGGTGTTGGGGAGATGCCTCAAGAACTCGACGCGGTAGGGGGAGCTGGCAGAAAGGAGACAAAGGGAGAAAACTCTTGTTTGATATGAAATCGAGAACATTAACTCATCCGATTGCTCTGCACGGCGAGCGAACACAGTGCGATTATATTGTACGTGTGCATCGATCGTATGTGGATGACGATTGTTTGCCGTACGATATTTACCTTTTCTATGTCGCTTACCTTTTTCTTCCCAAAACGTCAAACCTTTTTCCACTCGAACAGTACACACGCGTGTGAGTGTATGTGGAAGGAGTAGAGCGGGGTTGCAATAGGGACCTCCACCAGAATCATGACCTTTCGTTTCACCGTGGCTTTTCCTTGGAAAATGGAAGGAAAACACTCTACGCCCTGTGCCGCATGCGATGTAAGCGAGCAAGGGGATGAGAAAAAAAGAAAACAATTGTGATGTTCATTTATTCATACCTGGATCTCACCATGTGTGTGTGTGTGTGTATTTGTGTTTTTGTGTACATTGCGGAGTTGGCCAGGACCGCTTGAGGCGATTCCCATTGGAAAGATGGAATATTCGAATGGTGGTTGTTGAGTGAAAGTAAAATAACATTTCATTCCACCGCTGAGATTCGTAAAGCCAATGGAGGAGGTTGGTACCCAGTGGGGTTAGTTGGGGAAAGGCAACGGGTTGTCCTACCGTTTGTAAGGAATAAGTAATGGGATAGTTGCTAGCACAAAGTAAATGCCTTACTTGGGCATTTAATAATATTGTTATTTTCTACGTAACATAATCAAAAAGGCCTAGGTGGACAACGTTTCAGAACATTATTTCAGATATAATCAAGAAATAATTATCATTTAAATTAGTTAGCACCATTTTCCAGAAAAATCGTAGTTCTTAGCCTCCGTGGAACCTTTTTCTGGTAATATCCAAACTACAACATGCCACCTGCCAGGAATGAATTATTATTCAGCCTCCTCACATTACCCCAGTGATGATGTTATCTAGGCATCACTTGAATCAACTTGAAAAGTCTTTATCGTAATTAACAATCGCTCACTTCCAAGCGAAGCAGTAACCATCTTTATCGCTCATTATATCCCAACCCATGAGCTAAACCAACGGCAGAACGCATAGAAACTAGACACAGCCTCCAGGCATCATGATCATCATCATATTCGAGGTCGTAACATTTTTGGAAGCAGAATTTGCAGCCTTCCTTCCGTACGCTACTGTCATTGCCGCTGAGACACTTCTCCCATATGCATACAGCACTATTATCACTCCCTGTTATTGCGATACCTTGAAATTGGTAACTTTCCCACACCGGTATGCTCTCGGTCCCGGTGGCAACGAGCAGTAGACCCAGTAGAAGTACATTAAACTGATTGTTATAACTAAAAGAAGAAAAAAAACTATAAAGTTATAATAAAAACAGCCACAGCACTCCCTCCCATTAGCCGGTGTGCTCTCGCATTACTGCAATTATATGAGCATCCATTTTTTGAGGAGAAGAAGACGAGAGGGAGTCAGGTGGCTGCTGCGGGAGAAGATCACGGGTGGTTTGTTTTATGATTTCGAGCTCCAGGGTTCGGATGATGAACGGAAATTAATATGATCAGCATATACACGGGGGGAAAGAGGCTACGTAATACAACGGGTGGAAAAACACAACACTGAAAGAAAAAGAAATCCTCAACATGGAAGGAATAAACATACATTGACAATTAAAATATAACGCAATACGACCTAACGATGGCCAGAATGGGTGTCTGAGATGTTTGATTGCTGTACATCTGAATAAGGCAGCAGTGGTTTTCTGGTGGGTATGCGAAAGGGGGTTGCGGGAAAAGCGGGTAGGAAGGGATAAAATAAAAACTTTATTATTTTAAACATCGTCTCTCTTCTTTCCCCCCATACCCACCACTGTGTGTCCTCTTCACATCAGTTCATTTATTTCTATTAATGTCTGGGCTGGAATGCCCGTTGGCTTCTGACTGGGAGATCACCTTAAAAAGGAATAATGCCATCGAGCCCCGGCCCCAGCATTGGACGGTTTCGGAGTGGTCATATGTATGTGCTCGTTACATTATTATGGGGCCGTTTGTCTGGTTCACTCGGGCTTACCCGCCGAGACGGACCTCGCAACCTCTTGATATGTGGCCTAAAACGAAAACTTCGATAATTAACATAAAAGTCCGCGTCCGCGTGTGCAAAAATGTTGATGGTGGCCGAGTTTGTTGGATCTTCGCCCATTCGCGGGCTGCAGCATTTTGCGGCAGCTTTGAATAATCTCGCCTGGTGTGAATATTGTTACACACTCGGCTGAAAAATGATCTCTAATAACTGATCCGGTTTTGTTTGGCGGGGAAGATTCGGGATGTTTTTTTGTCAACTCTCTGCTGCTTTGAAGTTCTTCACTCAGAAAATGACACCAAACATCGCTCAAACCCCCGTCGTATCCCAACTTCCCCAAAAAAAAACATGGGGTAGCACGCGGCCACGAAAGGTGCCTCGAAAAGTGACAGGACCCACCAAAATGGACCCATCGCGATCACACCGGCACGGGAAGGAAGTTTTATTTGATTTATTTTTATTGTTATTTTTATTTCATTCATTTCAATTTGATTTCCGACCCGACCCGATGCGTCGATCGACGTAGGGTAAGGCAGGGAGGCAGGGAGGCATCGGGTTTCCCGATATGGGGCGCAAACGGTTGGACATTTTTACGAGCCATCTCTTCTGAGATTCGACGTCCACGGACAACACTGAAGCAACGTGGTAGACGGAATCTTCGAACACACGCATTATGAGATATTGAAACCAATAATGCCAAGAATTGACGAACGGACACTATTGGGCGCATGATGGCTTTTCCAATCCTGGCTGTGTGTGTGTGCATGTGTATGGGTAAGGGATTCTGTTTTATTTGCTCGATTTTTCTTCCTTCCCGAAACCGTCATCCATTTGGTTTGATTAAATACGCGCTTCGTATTCATTTTATTATCACCGCGCGACCGCAGCAGCAGCAGCAGCTAAAAGTGATTTCGAAAATGGATGGATTCGACGAAATGTCAGTGCATGTAGGGGTTAGTATTCGTTTTTCCCCACCATCGAACGAAATTAAAACCCCAACCGACCGACCGACCTTCATTCGTCTGCGCAGTGATAATAAATAAAATTTTAGATAATCATTAAAAATCATTTAACTCGATCTTGTGGCTGTGTTGTTTGAATGCTTTGTTTCAGACATTCGGAGAAGTTGGATTGGCATCATAAAATGGGTTCGATCTTCTTTGATGATCGTACATTTGATCGGCGAGCTGATGGATGGATAATTAAAAAAGTTAAGCAAAGACAACATTAAATCCATCCTACTTTGTTGCCATCCATTTGTGCTTAAAAAGATTGATGTCTGTATGACACAGGCTTTGGAAGATTAATTTTAGAATTGCTTTTAACACAGAGGAATCGCACCCACGGATATTCACGGACGGAAGTAAAACTGCTGATGATGTAAGTATTGAAATCTACAGCTAGTATCTGTAAAGCTCAGTGTACCGAGAGACTCCTAGAAATAAAAAAAATGCTCTCAAAACACATACTGAATATCTTTAAGAAATTTAGTCAGTTCAAGTCGCTTCAATAAATTTTCAGCTCAAGTTCAATTAAATTATTTTCTTTTAAAAAAATTGATAAAAAACCTTCCGAAATTCCCGAACCTAGAAATGAAACACCGAAACAAAAATGCCATAGTAGCTGAAACCTGAAATGATCATCTTGACGCCCGAAGATCCTCTGTCGATTTGCCTAATGTGACCGTCTAATTCAATTAGTGAAAGACCCCCTGCTTGCCAGAATCCATCCACCCGCGGACTCGATTGTGAATGATTCGCTTTGTATGGGTTTTGACTTCTCCCCTGGCAGTCGTTCACAACGGTAAACGGTAGCGTATCATCACCCGGCAGGGAGTCAGCTGTAAAATTATGAATTGAATACATTACCGATCCCGGTCCCGGGATGCCTGGCGCGTTGTGAATGAAGTGATCCACTCACCATTGTGGGTTTTGTTTTTTGCCTGCTCGCGTTTGCTGACTTTCAAATGGAAGGAATTTGATCGGTGATCGTGCGGCTTCTTCGCATCCTTAGATGACGATTTTAGATGACGCTAGCTCGAGCTCGATGAGAAAATTTGATACCATGGGAACGCACACCGATCGCCAACGCATACTTTTGTGATCCTCTCGATCAAAACGGTTTGACGATTGAAATTAAACGATACGGGAACCACGTATGGAGACCGTTGCAGCGATCGGTGTCCATCGGTGTGACGTGATATACAGGAAGCCATAAAACACACCCACACACCGACCGCATGCTCGGCGAAGGGAATGTGTCCAGGCGAATTATTTGCTGAAAACATGATTGCTAATTCAATAAAATATTATAAATTATTTTACTGGCAGCCAACCTGACGGTTCCATGTGTGCCGTCCCTTAGTCTCCGGGCAAGATCTTTCACCACTTTGAAGCGCAAGGGGGTTGAATGGCATGCAGACTTCAACACCTTCCAACGCCGATGGTGGCGAGACGCGAAATGAAGGAATCGAAGTGAAAAGAAAAATGTGTGACCATCGCATCCTGCAATCGGGAATCGGGCCGGGACGCGACGTTAATCGTTCACACCGGTCCGTACGTTTGCCACCTTCGCTTCAGGTGCAGATATTTTATCTGAATTATATCGTCTACGGTTTCAGCCACGGCAACGATACGCCATTCGACTCGACGTGTTCATGGCTGGACCGCGGTCCGATAGGCGTAACGCTTCGTAAATCATCATTAAATATTATATTTTGAGCGATTCCCTTTTGGTGTCTTGGTGCAACCAATAAGATGCACCGTGGGCCCGGGATGAGCTGTGAGCGCAGGATCGCCATTTCAGATGCAACTCGCGATTGTAGGTGCATTGGATCGATTGTACCGAACCCGAGCGGTCGCTACGGATCATGGCAAAAAGAAACACGAATCGGAACGTTTATCGCTTGCACCTCATCAGTATCGGCTTCATTTTCGCTGGAAGTAAATGACGGGACCGAGGTTTGGAATAGGCTTTAAAGCTGTATAAATAAATGTAACGTCGATCTAGGGCCATCATGATAATAAGCATATACGATCGTTCGCTGGCGTCCGAGGAGGGATGTTTTGTTTTATGTCACGAGCAAACGACAGACTCGGCACCACTCGCTTGATGGCATGTTGAGCGATGCGGTACCAACAATACCCGTGCCGGCGTGCCCTTAAGCCGGCCAGAGCCATCGTATGTAACAATATTTTTTAATTGTCTAGACTCGAGACAAATGAAATAAACAAATCCCATCGAACAGGTACGAGTGCGGTCGGAGTCAACAGGGCCCGAGACCCGAGATGGTCGGGTTGGTAAAGGCAGATATAACAGATTTTACCGCTTTCGGGGCGGTTGGGTGCGTGTGGGTGTGGGGAAGAAACAACTAGTTTCTTGTGGTTGCTTTTATTGTAACAATTATTTAATAGTACTAGAAAATCCCAAAAGAGAGAAGAAGATATTAGAATTAATTCCTACCTTTGGGTGGGATAATTTTCCAAGCTTCACAGCACTTTCTCAGCTCATTTCATCTCACTATTCAAGCTGCTACTCAATGTTCCCCAACTCACCTTTAATTCTAAAAAGGAGAGCAAGGTAACCATAGCAACGCTGGGAGTTTACACCATCTTGAAATGTGTGTCTACTATCGCTTGCGTTTACAACTCCCAGATACAATTCTCTCATTCGTTCGAAAAAAAAACGGCAACAGTACTACCAGTCTAGTTGTGTTAGTAGGGTCAAACAGTCAGAAATGTTCTTCGACGGCAAACGACTCACCCCACCCGGGTCGGGAAGCTGGGAGGCAAAGGTAATTTATTTGATTTTTTATTTTGGCTACCAAATTTATTTGACGTAATGAATTTGGTTTAATTGAATTTCAAATTTCTAAATTTCAAACAATTTTTTCTTCAAGATTAATGTCTTACCAATGGCACACGGACGTACAGACACACACACACACACCAAAGGAGGACGGTGGGAAATGGTGGAGAGATCAGGTGAGAAAGGAATATGACCTCCGGCAGTCGCGTCCGATGTACACGGTTCACGATTATTCTGTTCTGTTGGCTCCAAACTTTGAATATCTCGATGCTTCTTGTCTTTCTCTCGCACACTTACTGGACCTCATTTATGTTCGATTCAACCGAGTTGTGGGTGAGAGGGTGAGTGAAGAAGGGGCAGAAGAAATATTCTTTCGGTTTTAATTAGTCTCTAATCTTTGCGCGCATGATGTAGACTGCGAATGGTGGAAGAACAAAACAGGAAAAGCAATGAAGCTGGAAGTAATGCTTGTTAGTTGGATCCACTGCTCACCTTACATGCTTTTACCTGGCGTCTTACTCCAGTACGGCACACCGAATGCCGAATTTCGTACGCGTCCAGTGTACGGGAGTGTGGATTAAAATAACTTCTGAAATAAGAAGAATCTCCCACTTCGGCCGCATCGGTACCCGGGGCCCGGGATGCTTCACGAGAACGAGATTAATCGTCCAACCCGACCGATCGATACGACCGGACGCCATCTTTGCGTCTCCCGGCAGTAGCGCGATGGCGAAAGAGAGGGTTCGACTTGTAAATAAATATGTCGATGGCCGGTTAGCGTCGAGAATTATTATAACAAATGATAAATTTAATTGTGTTAAATTATTCACTCGCACCTTGCAGTTGCAGTTGTTGCGGATGGGATGGGTTTGAGTGGGTGAACCGATTCAGCACTTACACACACACACACACACATGGATGGGCAGGAATGTGTGGTAAATCAAAGGGTAATTTTTTATAAAAATATGATCTGGATTGTATCAGCGTCGTGCGTACGTTTCGCTAGGAAATAAGCCAGCGCTAACACGGCACGTTCTCACACTTGCATCAGAGGTTTTCGGCGTAATTCGGTAAATATTTATCCCCGCACAAGCGCATAAACATCGATCTTTGACGGACAGATCTTTATAACTCCGTCCCTACCGTACGTCCACAGTTTCACATCAAAGATCCTACCACCTAAAGCACGGCCGAAGTGTAACACACTTTTCTTCCCGAGGAAAAGTGTTTGATTTCCAAATGATTTGATGAATCAACACTTGAGCTGCTGTCGATCACGGACCTGATGCACGGCATGGTGTTTAAACATTCTTCACCAATTCATTCAATTCATCGATTATCGTGCGCTTTCGCAATCGTGCAGCTTAAAACGGATCGCAACACATGCACCACTTGCGCAACGTGCTCGAGATAATGGAATGAATATTAATATTCCATCATTTTCTTCATTCAACAACCCCCACCCCCTGAGGGATCGTTTCTACCGATTAGGCGCATACGGTTTTGTTCACCTTTCCTTCTGTTTCCCATCGAATGTTTCGTGCGACATTAATACGTTTATGCTAACATAGCGCTACTTAACGAAATGACAGTCTTATCAGGGGGTCGTGCCATGATTTCACCGCCGAGGTTGAAGCTTTCAGATCACTGTTTAAGTAGCTGTTTACCGATTTGGATGCAGAAGTTTGAGCTCCAAAACGGGCTTCCTTTCCCCTCCTTACCCCCGGGGGAGGTTGTGAAACGTCCGCGCTGCTCATTATGCCAACAAATATTGATTTTCGCGGTCGATTTGTGAGTGTTTTAGATTATCATTTTTAATTATCTTGTCCGTGCCGCCATGTCGAGAGTCAAACCGCTCGCTCCGAATGGGTTAAAAATAAGGCTATCGGAATCATATCCGCAATGGATGTTGGAACGGGTGGTTGGGATTTCTCCGCTTGTGTGTTTGTTTTTTCGTCTTTCGTCTCTGCAGTCTGTGTGTTGGGTGTCGTTTTTATGAACAGTGCCAAGACGTTGCTAAGTGGAGGATCGGAACGTTTATAGGTGGCCGGAATGCAAATCATTGTTTGCAGACGAAATGGACCGAACCTTACACAACTTTCTATGACACGTTGTGCTGCACGATAACCTGTGTGAAGCTCAACTGATTTGTCCAATGGGATTGTTTTTTTTTTTTGTGATTCAAATGTGAGTGTTGTGGCGATTTCATATTTCCCGAGGATATTATCCAATGGGATGATAAAGGCACGAGTGTAAATTTGATCAACGAACTAATAATCTGGGCATATTTGTTTTTCTGGGATCTCTCTCAGGAAGCTTATCTATATAATAAGTGAGTAAGCCACAGTGGGAGACAGTAGAATCAAAATGAGGACATTTCAGTTTTTTTTATAATTTATAAAAGAATAAAATTATTGTGTGGACTGCAGTACTTTAAAGTAATATTTTGGAAGATTTAAAACTATTTTATTACTCTAGAGTAAATATCTTCAAGATTAAGAACGGAATTTAATTCAGCCCTTCGAAAACCAGAACCTTCTGATAACTTCCATTGGGAAGTCTTTAAGTTACAAACGAGACTGTAGCTTTTGTTTCGGATCTTAAAGTTCTTTAAAGTCTTTATCAAAAACTAAAACTTTTCATGAACATAACAACATTAAAATAACTCTCAACATTTTTTTCCACCGACTGTTCTGTAAGCATAACACCAAGTCATGAATAGTTGGAATGATTTTTGAAATACTTTAATTTTATACACAACGTCCATTTGGTGTCCCAACGTCTGGTCTGGTAGGTTACGGGTAGTTTTTGGACTCTATCTGAGGATTAGTAGCGAGTGGACATAATAACGCTTATCTTGAAATGAATTTTCATTAAGTCAAGCTCGGTCGGTGGATAGTGGCCATACGCTTATGAAGGTCTCCATAAGGC
This sequence comes from Anopheles culicifacies, assembly GCA_000473375.1. NCBI lineage: Eukaryota > Metazoa > Arthropoda > Insecta > Diptera > Culicidae > Anopheles > Anopheles culicifacies. The sequence goes on along the minus strand of KI423097.1, from coordinate 12,826 downwards.
TACCCGACAAAGGAAGGCTAGGAATGTGTTTTCTCGAATTTTAATTGAATATGAATATTACGAAATCCAGCACGGTCACCGAAAGGAGATACTGTTGATCGGCTAGTCCCCCCGTCCGAGCCTTGAGGCCAGCCTTTAGCGGGTTACGGGAAGATTAGATCGTGTCACCATTTCTCCTGGAACGTTTGTAACCACACATCAGAAAACGATTTGCTACAAATCATCATCCTCTGCTCCGGTCCCTTGGCGAAGCAATTTAACACACACGCTTCTCGACTTTACGAGAATTAATAGTCCTGATGTCGATAAAGCCCACTCTCGGTCAAGATCTGGTGGAATATGTTGTCTACAACCGATCGCAGGGAGAACCGTACCGTCTCGAACTAACAGAGAACAAAACTTAATTAGAGCTTTAAAATATTCAAACAAAAAAACACAAACCCCTCGAACGATCTACCAGAACACAGCGACAACTTCCAACCGCATCGATCGATTCGAACCGATCAGCGAATACCATCGGCGCATCGTTAAGAAGCGGGAGAAGGAAATGATCTTCAAATCGTTTTTTTTTTGTGTCCTTTCCCTCCCCAGCCTTCCTAAAGGCACGAAAGTGTCACCGAAAAATGGTGTAAAGTGTGAAGCGGTAAAATATGAAACCCGAGAACCGCTGAACCGAAAGATCGCGCGCGAACGATCTCGGAAGATTGTTTGTTTGTTTGTCCGACCGCCGATCGAATGTGGAGAGGATCTTCTTCTGATGGTTGGAAGCGGGAAGGTGTGTTTTTTTTGTCTTAACTTCAATATTCGAAGGTGGAATAAACTACTTCTCAACCCACCCGTTCCCGCACACCAAAGGTGGGCGGTACTCTCGCTTTCATATTTCAAATTGTCATCGAACACTTGTGGGAATGTTTGACTTGCGGGAGATCGATCCTTTTGCATCGCGGTGATGCCGATGCTGGTAGATGTGCGTTTTCTTTTTTTCCCCCATTTTTCGTTTCCCCAAAGGCATTTTCATTTCCTCTCCCTCCCCGTGCACCTTTCTCTGTTTCGAACGCAGCGGGTATTTGCTTTTTTGAATGGGAATCGCACCGTAAAAGGGAAGTTAATCATCGATCAGTTCGCAGCATGGGGCGTGCGCGTTATGTCGCACGTAGCGGGTGCGTTTGTGGTTTCGGTTTGGGTTTTTTTGTTTTGTTGTCATATGTTTGTTTGTTTTCCTGCCAAGATGCGGAACAGCGCATCCGTGGGACGTGAGCTGGAGTTGCCCGGGTTGGATAAACATGGGGGTCAGTGTTCAGCGCGAAGACAGGTAGCAAACGATGAGCGATTTTGCATTCTACTGTCTTTGTCCTCCGACAGCCACAAATCATTTTTCGCAACGAGATCATCCCGGGCCCGGTGCTGGTGAGATGCGATTCCGTCTGGCTGGTGTCGCGCTGATGTTTTGGCCTTCGATTGTTTCTGGGGATTTTGTACCGGAATGTTGGTGCATTTTTTCGAAACATTGTCTTTGTTTCTGAATATGATTTCGCATGGATGATTCATTGGAACTGGGACTGTTTCGGATTAAGCATTAATAAAGAGCTTCGAAAAAATATTTTAATGAGCACTGTTATAAAATAAGCGTAAATTGTATTAAATAAAAGTAAACTCCTCAAATTCAATATCCAGACACCGAAATGAACGTTATAAACTTTAAAACATATTTTTTCTCCCTTATTTGGTTGCCGAAACCTAGCTATCATAAATATTATGTTTCGTAGAAATGATACTTGATCACACCAGCCAACGTGAAAAGAAATACCCCATTCACCTACCAAAATACGTTCACCGAGAATTCAATCGTAAAGTATCGGCATTCCATTTATGCCGGCACAAAATATGAAAACAAAACGTTGGGGATAAAATATGAAATCATTTTTCGGTGGCTAAAAACACGAGGATTATTCCTTTCCCTTTCAGATGCCTGATTGCCCGACGGAGAAGTATTGTGATTCAATAAAAAGTGTTACTAATCTTTAAAACACACAAAATTTAGGGAGTATTTTTATTGAAAACCATCCCAATAATGTGAATTATAATAAATCAGAAAATCAAAATATTTATTCTCTAAATTATACACGCACTTCCCTCATGAGAAACGCATCCGGCAGCTGCGCCATGCACTCGATCATTGCTAGCATGCGTCACGGTTACCTTCTTGCGTTTGGCACGGCCCGAAAAGTTGCATTGCGTGCCATTTCATTCCTTCCTCGACGACACCGGCACCGGTAAAAGCAAAAAAAAAACCATCACCAGATTGTCTTTGCAGCCAGCAAACTAGACAGTGGAGTAGACAGTAGCAGTACAGAAGACGGAAGGTGCCTCAGCTGGGTGGAAACGCACGCAGCTATAAAAAGGCGAGAAATATATCACTTGCAAACGAGATGAATGTTCTGCGAGGGAATTGTTTCGATCTCTGTCGCTCGATTTCGATTTATACCCCTATGCACCCGGCACAGATCGAAGTCACCGCATCTACGACGATTCATGTAGCGGGCTCCCAACAGCCCAAGGACGTACGTACGGTTGGTTAGCTGCACCGGGGATGCAAGGTGTATGAAGTGGAGTGGTTGGCAGACATACTATGCTCATTCTTAGTCACATTTTATTCACTTCTGACACTTTGTTCGCTGCTTTGCTGTTACAAAAAAGCAACAAAAAAGACGCGGTATCCTACTCACTGGCTGCTACTGCCGTTTGTGGTTGTTGCTCCGTTTTTTTCTTCATGCTCACTTCCTGCTTCTTTACCCCGTGCCCACCGACCCGTTTGGCATTCGACATCATTGGCCCAACATCAAAAACCCCTTTTGCGACATTTTCTATCCTTCCATCGGGGTGAGAACAGTGCTCGGGAAAGGTATTTGGTGCGATTTAAAAGATTTATAATACTTCAAATTTCTCGAGGCAACGTTTTGCAGCCATCCTTCCGTTCCTCTCGCTGGCCCTCGGGGGCTTCACAGTTCCCAGTCGCAGTGCTCGAGTTGTGTTTTTCATAATCGACAATATTTTATACTAACCCTCTTCGAGTTTGTGCATTTGATTCCGAGATGCTCATTTTTCGGTTAGCGTAGACAAGCTTGTCCCTAAACCGTCATCGAATCTGCAAATGTCCTTGCTGGGCTGACTGACAACTACCTCACTACCGGCCACTTAACGAGGAGGATCGCTACAATGCATGAACAAGCGGCCAATCAGTTGTCAGCCGTATCCTCAGCCACCGTACTGTGCCTGTCACTTCCATCACCCACGGCCACACTCACTCACACGCACTCAGTCCATCTTCCGGGGGCAGCGCAGAACATCAATCGATTGATCACGCTATCATGCTTTCGTTTGTCACCTTCACCATGATGCACATGGAAGTCACCATCAACGATGATGTCCCGCAATGAACTTGCATAAATGATCGTCACCTCTCGTTGCAGTTGATGAAAGACGAAGGTACGGATTGTGTGTGTGTGTGTGTGTGTTTGTGCGCGTTTTTTCACTTCCTCCCCACATTCCTGTTGCAACCGCAAACTGCCGCACAAAAGTTGGTAAGATTTGTGATTATTTCTTTTTCGTGCTTGTGGCTTTTCCCTCCACCGTAATGGACTTTCTCAGCCGCGATGGAAGCATGGAAAAGGATGGATTGTTTTTGTGTTGTTGTTGCTGCCAGCTTTATTATAATTTGCAAGCCAACGAGCACTACACCGAATACCTTTTCTGGATTCTTTCATCCTGTGCGCTCACACCTCCACCTTGGGAAGATGGGTGTTGGTAGCTTTTGGATGCACCCTTGTTTTAATATATACGAAAAGTGTTAATGAGTTGTCGAAGACCATTTGCGAGATATGTTTTGCTGCTGAGCACAGTGGAGTAATATTTTGTAAACTCATATTTTAGTCCTTTGAAGAAATTTGAAATAACCAATAAATTTAATATTAATTTTCTTTTTAGTAACTCAATATTAAACAAATAAAATTTGTAATATTTTATTTCAAATTTTTCCCCAAGTATGGCCCAAACAAATTCCTACGGCCCACTGTTCCCCATCAACATATCCCTACCTGACCGTACTTCACGCCACCGTTAAAAAACGCATGCACGAGCAAACGAGGCAATGAGCGTTGCCGGAAAGTGGTCGCCCGATAAACGAATGGCTTCCTTACTCACCTTCCGCGAGTGATCAAACATAATTTTTAATATATTTTATGGCTTTAATTAGTCGCCAGGTCGTTCTTTCTTTCTCTCTCTCACACTCCCTTTTACCCGCTTGTTGCAAACAGTTGCATTCGCTCTGTGGGACTCGGGCTGCTGCAGTGGCAGTGGCCGATCGCAAATTTTGCTTTGCTCGTGCATTTTACGACCGTTTTGCCGTTTGCTGGCCGCATAAGGTCTGATGCTGCCTCCATTCGGCTGTTATCTACAAATCGCGTCCCGTTCCAATAATAATAAGTTTATTTTAATAAATAACATGCAACAACGCCATCGAAATGGTACGGTGACGGTATGTGGTGCGTCGATCTTCGATGGGTGTTTTGGGGTGTTTGGATTGGATTGTTTGTGAAGGAGGAGAGTGTGAGAGGGACGTGGAAGAAGGGTTAAAAGATGGCAGTGAAAGACAGAGATTATTTCAACACATCCGAAGGCCTAAGAGCATCAGTGCAGAAGAATTTCCAATTCTTCTTTCACAAGACATGGAAGTTGAGGTTTTTTGTTTTGCCTTTTGAGAACCCACAATCGGTCGAATTTATTTTAATTTAATTTAGCTTCTTAAAATTGTATTTCTTTGAAATTATTTTAATAAAAAAATCATAATATTTTATATTTATATTTTACTCATGTCACAACGGGTATCTCTAGAGACGCACAAAGAACTCAAACCTGATTCCCATTCAATATTTACACAAAGTTTCCAAAAACGGAATCCCAAATCAGTATCAAATTCCAGCTGAATAAAGCAAAACTAAACGATTTCCCGTACGAGACATTCTAGTTCGTCACATTTCCTCGCCGGAAAGCCCCATGGAAAACCACACTCTTACCCTACCCGGAACCCCTTTTTGCGATTCTAGTCGAGCGCCTGGAAAGGTCGCGTCGCGTGCGGGAACAACAAGGATCCAGCGACATACAACACCGTACAACACATGTGCGAGTGTGTGGAAAACAAGAAAATTGGCTCTTGGGTTTTTGGTGCGAGGGAAGGTTATTCAATTTGATTTGAATAATATAGCAGCGAAAATATAACATGAAACGTCCATAAAGCTGCTGCGCACTCCTTGAATATGTCACGCATGATAGCGACTGATTGACATAAAATATTGATCTTGCCTAATGCTGAAGGACACATACGGAGAGTAGCGGGTAGTGTAAGTTTCGTGTGTGAGAGTGTTCGGATACCACCGCAACTTCGGGGTTTTTCGAATTGAAAATCCGGCAATGGTAAAGATGGGAAAATATTCAAAAGGATAAAAACGCACCATGGTATGATTTATTTGATTTGCTTTTGAACATTTCTGCCACCATTCGATCGTTGAGGGTGGTGTATGATATTGGAAATTTGATAAATAAACTACCACATTTTTTTCTTCTTTCTTTCCTCATCAAAAAGTGCTCCGAGACGCTTCATTTACATTCTCATCAATTTTTCATTCAAATGTGAAATACTTTTGGACACTTTCT
>KI423096.1:19309-36453 GCA_000473375.1 Anopheles culicifacies | reverse complement strand
CATTGTACACGCATCATCGATGCAAAGTAGTAACCCTATCGTGTGGTCATTTTATTTATTCACCTTATCAATGGTCTTAAAACGCACATGCATACACACACACAGATTGTTTCCTTCAACGGCAATACTGCGCACCCTAGGTGACCGCGAAAATCTGCCCCATCATCATCATCATCATCATCGACGTAGCCGTCCTCATCGTACCGATCGCTAATGTTTGTAATCAATTGTTCTTGTCTCCGTTTCCATGGTTTTGTTCTCACTGACAACTCACAGTTGTGCATTGTGCGTTACGGCTTGTTTGCGGTCGTTGAGTGCCGAGCAGTGGGGAGGTAGATATTTTTGGATTCCCATCCGTTCGAGCGTACCAGGGCTGAAAGCAGGCTAGTGTGACATTGCCAAAATGTTCATCTGGGACTGGTTCACCGGCGTTCTAGGTTACCTAGGTAAGTGTCTCCCTGTGTTGGTACTCCCGCATTGAGGGCCCAAATCTGGGTCAGTGAAAATGTTTGGATTCTGATCGTGCCTGGTTTGTGTTTATTTGTAGGGCTGTGGAAAAAGTCTGGCAAATTACTCTTCCTCGGCCTTGACAATGCTGGTAAGACCACACTGCTACACATGCTGAAGGATGACAGACTGGCACAGCATGTTCCAACGCTTCACCCAAGTGAGTAATTGTTGGCTCGAAAGGATAAGAACTTGCTGTTTACATGAAAAATGTTGCTTTTACACTATTTAACCCGCAGCGTCGGAAGAACTGTCCATAGGAAATATGCGTTTCACAACCTTCGATCTGGGTGGACACACGCAAGGTATAGTGCATTTAAGAGCAGTGGGAGCAAGCTAAGCTAACAGCACTAACAATCCCTTTTCTGTTTGGTTTTCTCACGCAGCTCGACGCGTTTGGAAGGATTATTTCCCAGCAGTAGATGCGATTGTGTTCCTTATTGATGCCTGGGACCGGAGCCGTTTCACAGAGAGCAAAAACGAGCTGGACTCACTGCTCACCGACGAAGCACTATCGAACTGTCCGGTACTGATTCTCGGCAACAAGATCGACAAACCGGGCGCAGCAAGCGAGGACGAGCTGCGCAACTACTTCGCACTGTATCAGCTGACCACCGGCAAGGGTAAAGTACAGCGCTCCGAGCTGCCCGGCCGCCCGCTCGAGCTGTTCATGTGTTCCGTGCTGAAAAGGCAGGGTTACGGCGAAGGGTTCCGTTGGTTAGCCCAGTACATCGATTAATAGTATGCTTTAATGGCAATTCTTTTTTTCTCTTTCGGGTATCAATGGGTTCGGGGGTTCGTCAGTGAAAAGAAGAACGCAAGGAAGAAAAAAAAAACCATTACACAAACAAAAGCCGAAAGTCTTATTACTTACATACGCAAACAATGTACACATTCATTAATTCAAATCAATAAGATCGGTTGCTGGACGAAACGGGCATTGTGGTCTCTGTGTCGCAAAAAGTGCAGTGATATCGAAGCGAATTGTGCATTTGCCAACCCGAATCCGGTTGCCAATAGAGTTGATCAATCATACACACACACGAACATAGTACCAGAGGTGTTTACATTATCAGTTGAATAGAGTGCGCTTGGCGAACGAGAAAGGAACAGGTAGCATTCCCGCTTTTGCTGTTATAGACAAAGTAAGTGTGTCCATCTGGTACTGCGGCATATGGAATCTTTATTTACATATGTAACATTTGCTCATCGTTTTTTCCGCAAGCGAGAGACAGCGAATCGCCAGGACATAAAGTGGTAAACTTTTTCTGTTCTTACGTGGGCGTCCTCTTTCTGTGTTATTTTCTTATGTTTCCGTTACACCGAGTAACGCGTCTTTTACTCACCGTCGGCTTGCAGTAAGCCTCATTTAGTTATACCGTTCATTCATAGAAAGATTCCAACATTACCATCTGTTTGCACTCGATAAAAGACAAACTCCTTGGGAGCAAAATGAGAGGCTCCATCCAAACCATCTGAATTGGTGCAAAATGATTGATGCATCTGTGAGAAACTGACGATAGTAAAACAGCTACTGCTAAGGCAAACATGGAGAACGGGATTGAACTGATTGCATTACTGTTGGAACGCGAAACGGGGCAAAACGCAAGATTTAAAGAAAAAAACATGAAATGGATGAAACGAACATTTTTAGACCATGTTTCTAACTACTTGCAGTGGAAAGATGAATAATATCCGAACAAAAACCCTTCATATACGATCATCGGTTGTTAAATTTATGTTAGAAAAACGTTTACTTTATTTATTCGTCTTTCGGGTTTTGCGGAGGAATAGGTTTCCCGTCTCTATACACACTAGGAAACAAAGCACAACACAGCTTTGCTGTTGTTGATTTTCATCTTATCTGCTAGTAAATGCACTTTTAGAATCGTTCCAGCGTTGACTCCAGAACCGTACTTAGTTTGGCCTTGTCTGCGTTGTTCACCGGGTGATGGTCCCCCTACAGAGAAGCCTTTGGCCCTTCTTCTTCGAACTGCAGCTCACTACCATCTGGCAGTGGACCAAAGTACTTTTCAATGCGTACCGGATCAACCTCACCCAGTGTGGTTGGATTCCAGCGTGGTTTCTGGTCGCGATCCACAAGCATAGCGCGCACGCCTTCCTTAAAATCACTATCAATCGCATGGTGTACCGCCAGCCGGTACTCCATCTTAAGGCACGTCTTCAGATCCATTTTGCTACCCAGTTCCAGCTGCTTCTGTGTCACGACCATCGACGTTGGGGACATCTTGTGCAACAGCTTCAGTGTGCTTTGCGCCCATTCGCTTCCGTCTTTTTCTAAGTTTTTAAAAATTCCTTCGACCGTCGGTGCACTGAAGCATTCGTTGATTTGCTTCATCTGCTTTGCCAGCACAAATTCTACGCCGGCATCTTTCTTTTCCGAGAACCGGTCCAGTACGCTCTCCACCTCCGCACCGCTTGTTGTGGCCAGCAGCTGTTGTTCGAGAGCGGTAAGGTTTTTGCTTTCCACGTAGTGTGTCGCGACGCCGGCCTTGTGTACGTCACGACCTTTCAAACGGTATCCGGTAAGGCCAAGGTACAGGCCCAGCTTCCCTTCCAGCCGCGGCAGAAAATAGCCACCGCCAACGTCCGGGAAAAGCCCGATAGCCGTTTCGGGCATGGCAAACATGGTGCGCTCCGTCGCGATACGATACTTGCCATGCACGGACAGACCCACCCCACCACCCATCGTGATTCCGTCAATGAACGCAATGTAGGTGGGACGATAATTTCCAATCAGTGCGTTCAGTCCATACTCGGTGCTGAAAAATTTCCTCGCCAGCTCTACGTTGCTCGTTTCCGTGATGGCACGAACATCGCCCCCGGCACAGAAAGCCTTTTCACCGACCGATTTCATGATGACGAGGCTCTTGTTGTTCTCCCAACGCTTCATGGCATCGTAGATTAGTTGCACCATCTCCAGGTTGATGGCATTCAGTGCTTTTGGCCGGTTCAGCGTGATCACCCCTTTGCTACCGACCTCATCCGTCAGTACCAAACTGTTGCTATCTCCACCTGCCGTGGTAGACATGGTACGATGACAAACACTTGGCACCAGGTGCGCCGATCGAGTCAATCCAGCGCGCACCACAATCGTTCGCAACTAAAATGAATGAGCCGCAGAATATTAATTACCAGACAGGGGTTTGCGCACACTTTCAGTCGATCGTTTGCTTTACCATGGTGTTCGTTTCCTAACTGGTGGGCTCGTTCCGGTTGAAGCTGTTGGAAGTTGGTTCCGCGATTATGCAACGCGTGTTGTGTCGGGCGTTTGTAGCTAAGCGGCAAGGTCTACTTGATTTAATTCCTTCCACAGCAATAGTGGGGTGACGTCGAGTGTTTTCAGCGATGCCTGTTGACTGCGTCGTCGCCGTTGATAAGTAAACGTCATTTGGTAATTGGTGGGACAAGTAGGCGGGGAAACCTTAGTGCCGGTGGAGTGGTGTAAACACAGGGTGTACAATCTCAACCAGCCATCGCGTATGTCGTTCACGATCTTCAGCAACAATCCGAAAGGGGGGGGATATTTTTTTTATCTTGACCATTACCAACATTTCTATCCTTCGAAACGATAAGGCATTGGGCAGTTTGTTTAGGTATAGAGATATTTTCGAAAGAATAAAAATCATCCGCCAGATTCGTTTCCTTTTATTGCTTTTTTTGTGTGTGCTATGTAAGGAGCGCTCTAAGGATTAGTATAAAAAGATTCTGAATGCTGAACCCGCTTTGATTGCACTGAAACGTCGATGCTGCTTAAAAACAATGTTTAGTTCGCGTCCTCGCTTAAAGAATCGTTGTCCGGTTTTGTTATTACCTCGAAATCGGAGCCCGTTGATACCAACGACGTGTCCGAATGTTGCTTTAACGAATGAATGGAGGGAAATGCTTGGCCAACGATCGCTCGAAATGCTTCATCCGTCGGTATTAACGATTGGTGCGAGTTTTGCAATGCTTGCACGGCCAGCTTCTCCGCATCCGTCATACTTTCCAGCGCTTTCAAATCGTCCAAATTGTTCGGCATACCGAGGGCAGAATGCTGCAGGGCCAGCTGTTGCGATATGTTTACGCACTCGGACACCAGATCAAGTACATTGGCCGATTGCAGCTGTAACGGTTCCTTGGCGTTGGCCAGGAAGCGCAAATGTTTCAGCACGTCGATGGTCATTTCGCGCGCTTTTGAAATGACCTCGAGTTGTTCTTTGTTCGAAGCTAGTAACAGTCCATTGCGTTGCAGCAGGCTCGCTTTCCAGCGGGCCAGCTCCTCCACCATTAAGCTGCTGGCGAGAAACTTACTGCGCCATACCTCACTCTGCCCTGCCAGGAACTCGATCTGTTCCGTGTGCGATGACAGATTTTCGGCCGAGTTTAGCAGCTTGCGCGCTAAGTGCAGTTTGTCCTCCGTCAGCACGTTTACCTTCGTCTGTAGATCTTCGCCAACGGCGGCCACCAGCAGGTTTTTCAATTCCGCATTAACCTGTGCCTGAAACTTTAGCTGACCCTGAAAATAGTCTCGCTCTTTGCGCAATTCTTCCAGCTCTTTCTCGTACCGCAGCTTCTCTTCGTCTTCCGACGAGGGTAAGACACTCGTGCGCAATTCCTTGTCGGTGATGGTGGACATCTGCGAGACCAGCACGCTAAGGTCGAGGTTGTTACGGTTGGTGAGCTTGACGCGTGTTCCCCCACCCGGGATGCTGTTGCGTCCAGGGATGATCGGAGTGACGGCACCTTTGTACGGTTCGAACGGAACAAACTTTGGCTCTTTGTGGTGCATCGTGGACAGCTTCGACCGTCCCCCGGGTGATACAAGCCGGGGCACCAGATTGAACACTTTGCCCCGTGGCACAACAGCGGACAGTGATGTATTTCCGCCGGTGACGAGTTCGGTCGGACGGTACACTGGGTTTGATCCTGAGTGTGGCAGTAGTCGTTCGATAGAAAAATTGGCTGGCAGCTTGATGTCGCACGATGGTATCAGTGTGGATGACGCATTTGATGACAGGGACGATCGTTTTGCCGTAAATGATCCCGTCAGTTCCTCATTTTCCATACCATCGCCCTCAGTGCGTCGGCCTGCAGGGAAGCAATGGATGCAACAAGATTAGCGGGGAAGGAATAAGTGGGTCACATCTGCAAACATTTTACCCGTATCCATTGTGGTTGCTTTGGAAAACATGTGGTTTTAAAAGATTACTAACTAAGGTCACAACTAATCGTCGAATTGCAGTAGCTCTTATCATGGGATTTGTAATCACTTTGCAAATTTTTGCTCTCACTTTGTTGTGACGCGAACTCAGCTGTTATTGACACTAGTGAACTTTGCGAGTTGTAAATAGACGATTTGACAAGCAGAGGAAGAAAAAAAACAACAGCATTTGACGTTTCTTGCGGAGCAATTTGGGAGGATGCGCAACCCCCGCTGGGGATTTGGTAGATTAGTTGAAATAATTTTGATTTGATTATCTCTTTTTTCCTGAAATGCTTTTTATTCCTGCTGTGGGTGTTGTTTTGCCCTGCCTAACTGCAGTCTTTGGCCACCCATCGTGGCAATAACCGCTGAATGTAAAATTTTAATTCAGGTCTGCTCTACTTCTGACCCTGATGGACATTCAAAGCACTCAATTTAAAATCAATACTATTTGTACATGGTACAACTACTATTTTTTATTGTTTAGGGTAACTCAAAGCAACAATGTGTTATTTAGTTCTTCTCTGGTATCGTTGGTGGGTCACTGCTGGATGTTGTCTTCCGTTGCGCCAGATACAGCTCGAGTAGTTTCTCGGTGGCACTCGGTTCGTTCTCCTTCAGTTTGGACAACTGCTTACTGGGGAATTCGGTCACATTTGTCGACGGATGTCGATGGGTGAACGGTGTCCAGGCACCCTGCACACTCGGCACGTCCGTGTGCCAGTGTTTACGTAAGCGCATCTCCTCCGCCTGGCCGTTCGATTGTTTCAGCACCTGGATCCATTTGGCTATCTCCTCGCGTGTATTATTGCGACAGTTTATCCACTTTCGTTCGCCGTTTAAAAACTCGGCAGACATTACGGCCGTTCGGTGACGCCTAGGCTTTACGTACACCACAACACCCGGATTGGACCGGCTAAAGTCGACGAGTTCATGCTCCAGAAACTCTCTCATTCCCTTGCTAGAACCACTGGTTTTGCAGTACTTCAGGGTGATACGCTGCAGTTGGCACACGTAGCGGCCAATTCCATTCTGTAGTGGAGCTCGTGGGAAACCAGATTTGAGGAACAAATGTGAATTGGACATCTTTTTTCCTCGGAGAATACAAAACGGAACACGCAAATAAGCACACCGGTTTGAGAACGACAACAAACTGTTTCGCAAAACGTCAAACCGAGAAATGCCAGCTGTCAGTGCTGACTGGCAGCGGTTTGTTTACGCTGAGCGGTAAACCAATTTATTTTCCACGATGGAAGGCATGCAGAAACAACCGCGCAAAGTGTTGGAACTTTTCAGTGGCATCGGAGGAATGCGAATGGCATTAGAATGTAAGTAAACCATAGAAAAGTTCCAACACAGCCTAATAATTGTTCTCACTTTTCAGCCATTGGCGTACCCTTTACTATCGTATCTGCGATCGACTTGAATCCGATCGCAAACTTAGTTTACAGTCATAATTTCGACGATAAAACTGTCCGCAACGGGAACGTACTGGGCCTTACTGGTAAGAAAATTACTCAACTCAATGTCGACACAATACTGATGTCACCGCCATGCCAGCCATTCACAAGGAATGGAAATTTCAACGACATCAACGATCCACGCACCGATCCCTTTAAACACATTTGCGATCTTCTTGACAAGATACCGCAGGTGGACTTTATCTTGATGGAAAATGTGAAAGGATTTGAAGTATCACAAGCTTGCCAAATGTTCAAAACGCAGTTGGAAGTGGCTGGCTTTCACTATCAGGAATACATCTTATCACCGCACCAGTTCGGTGTGCCCAACACTAGACACCGGTACTATGGCATCGCGAAACGTAAGGGAGTCGATTTTAGATGGAAAAACGAAGAAATCATTACTCAGCAGCTGGATGATAATGGTGTCCAGAAAACAAATATAGGATCATTAGTGGAAGAGCACTTAGCAGAACCGGGATTGTATGCACTAAAAAGTGCCACATTATTAAAACACCTCCCAGTGATGGACGTTTGCACGCCGGATTCAACCAATTCGATGTGTTTTACGAAAGCCTACACACATTACGCGGAAGGAACTGGATCCGTCTACTGTCCCCTGCCGAAGGAAGAGTTCGACAATATTTACTCTCGTGCCATGAGTGCAGAAGATGACGATCGGAAGTTAGCACTGCTGCAGGAACTGAACGTACGATATTTCACCCCGAAAGAAGTGGCTCGATTGATGAACTTTCCGGAACACTTCAGCTTCCCCGATAACGTTACCAACAGGCAGCGGTATCGTTTGCTGGGCAATAGTATTAACACATTTGTCGTCGGTGTATTGCTGAAGGAGCTGCAATAAACGAACCATATCAGTACTCGCTGCACATAGTCACGTGCGACCATCCGAAAGGTCACAGGCCTGCATATATTCCAATGAAAATATTTTAAACTATGACCACAGCAAATGAAGCTGCGAATCGGTTTTAGCATTTTCCGAAGCATTATCCCCAGTTAGTTATCCCAGTCTGTGTCATCTGTCCATTCGGATTCGGCCATTGTCGATTCGTCTTGCAGCGAACTGCCGATTTCAGTGTAATATTCCGGTGTCCACCAGTCTAGTACGGTTACGTTGCGCACGGGATCGAAAACAAGCTCGTCCACCCGTTTACCACAGTAGTTCGCCAGCTCGAGACTGATCTTGTAGCGCATCATGCTCTGGGAAAGTGTTTGTACAATATTTTTCACAAACAACGTCTCATTGTACATCGGTATCACTTTGAGAAAATCGGTCGTTATCTGAAACAGCATCAAGCACTATTTAGAAATGTGTTGTTTTTTTAAAGGAAATACTACCTACCAACAATATTTGACATCCTTCCTCCGGATTCATGTAGATATCCTGCAAAAATGCGAGTGACTTTTTCTCACGCTGTAGCTGCGCCGACCGTGCAGGCCGACTGCCAGGTGCTAACCGTGTTTTCAGCCGAAAACAGTACGTCCAGTGGTTCTTTGTACGCTTATGCCAGGTGGTAAGTAACTGTCGTCCAATAACGCGGTACTGATGCCGGTTTGATAACATGGTCAGACGCTCCACAAAGGGCGGATACAGATAGTACAGCGATCGTATGACTGCTGATCGAAGGCCACGCAACCGCACCATGCTGTCCGGTTGGAAGCGTGCGGGCATGTCAATGGTTTGATCGTAGTACGATCGGTACAGTTGCGTCCAGAACCGGCCACTCTGCACAACCTCTGCCGTTTTGCGACAAATCAGTGCAAAACGGCAAACGTCTTCCGGGCGTATGAATTCTGACACGAGGAACCACAAATCGATGTGGTAGTCGTTGTATTCGACTACCGGCGGTGATCCTTCCGTAAGACACTTCTTTTCCGACCATCCTTTCTCGCTGGTCTGTTCGAGATCTTCACCTAACGGTTCCGTTTCCAGCTCGATCTCGGCCAGGGTAATCTTGCTGCTGATCTTCGACGCACGGTTGGAACATTTTGCACTATTCGCATAATCGTATATGGTAGGGTCTGCAATGAAGGAAGCGTTTTATGTTTTTAGTAAAAAAAAGTTGGAAAAAAAATCACTCCAACAGCGTGCTTACCTCTCCCGTAAGTGGATCGACTCTTGGTGGGTTTTACCTTCACACTTAATGCCATGAAATTGGAAGGATGTTAAGGGTGTGACCGAATGTAGCCCACGAGGAAGATGGTATGCTTGAAGCGTTAACACATAAGGACAGGTGGTAAATCACAAAAAGAAATTGGGTGTACTAGCGATATTTTGCAACATCCATTTGATGGAAACGCTGGGCACGATGCAACAGTTGAAGGTGCCTTAATTTCTAATGAACCATTTTGTGGTAAACTTTTGCTGGTTATTGTCAGCAAAATGAGCTTGATCTTGGCTCGGCAGTTAGTTATTTGTATACTGCTTAGAAATTGTGGAAAATATTGTATTTTTTATCGTCACGAAAATGTATGTTGCACTATGTATTGTTTACATTTTGATTGAACTGACGTATCTTCGTTTTCTACGATGACGTTTGTTGTGTATGAGCTAATTGAAAAGTGCTTAGAACATATGACAGTGAAAATGTTTTTTATTATAATTTTAACAATTGTTCATGATTCTTTTGACTAACAACCTACGTTCACAAGTGTACAAATGAAGGATGTGCGGCTAGAAATGAAATGTATTCTCGAGTTATTCAAATGTGCATTTCGCAGGAATCTCCATCATCAGTATAACAGTATAACAGTACGGAAAACTCCATTCCTCATTGCGTGTGGAAGTGTTTTTCGAACGAGATGTTTTTTAGTATCTTTAGCTTTTCAAATTAATGAGCCAGCTTACCTTTGTTACCAAATTTTCACGCATGATTTCGTTTAAATTTTACCGATACGAGCACGCGTTTCTCATGCACTTCCATATGCTTTATTTGATCTCCTACCCAATGCTTATCTCCATCAAGTGAACGAATGGCGACACGAAGCCTTCTTTAAATTGGCCGTAGCACAGATGATCTGCTTCAGTTGTGGTTGATCTTTCGATAGAGCTTGATCGTTTTTGCTGGAAGATGGAAAAGTGGATCGGTAAAGTGGCACTAGTTACTGGCGCTAGTGCAGGTATCGGACAGGATGTGGCACTTGCTCTCGCCAATGCTGGCATGATCGTGATAGGCATAGCTAGGCGTGCCGAGCTGATCACGATGCTCTCCACCAAAGTTACCGGCACGGGTAAGATCTATGCCAAAAAGTGTGACGTGAGCAATGAAGGGGAAATCATGGAAACGATCAACTGGATACGCCGTGAGTTTGGTGGTGTGGATGTGCTGATCAATAACGCAGGAATCTATCGTTATCAATTTATCACTCGTAAGTTCACCACAATGGACGGATGGTTGCCGGTCAAAGTCAAAGCTTCTGTACATTTCCACAGAAAGTGAAACATCCGATTTTCGGGACACGTTTAACGTGAACGTGTTGGCCACATGTATCTTCATCCGCGAGGTAGTGAAGGATATGAAGGCTCGTGAAGCGTACGGGCACATCGTTGTGCTCAACAGCATGTTGGGTCAGCGCATACCCGACGTGTCGGTGCCATTGTTCGGGGTATATCCTGCTTCCAAGTATGCGCTGGTCGGACTGACGGAAGTTTTACGACAAGAGCTCAACTTCTTGAAGATGCCCATCAAAGTGACGGTAGGGCGGGTTTAATTAATGAACAAGTTTGTAAAGAGCTATTGTTGGATAAACTGGTGTGCTTACCTCTCGGCAGAGTGTGCATCCGGGCATGGTGGAAACGGACATGATCAAGGTCTTTGAATCAAAGCTGGCGGAACGGTTGCCCAAGCTGCAGGCGAAGGATATTACCGCCAGCATCATCCACTGCCTCGAGACACCACCAGAAGTTCGCGTAAGTAGAACATTGTTTCGCGTCAGAAGCATGCAAATGGGTCGCTGTTGTGGTGCGCATTGTTGCACGGAGCGGTATGCGGAGATATCCGATTACCGTGGTCGGTTTTGAGTTGTGGTTTGATGCGTGGATTGACATGAAACCGGTTGTAATTCTATGCATCATGAAGGTTGTATGAAGGTTGATACATATACTCTTTTCCACAGATTGATGAAATGACCGTAATGCCAACTATGAAATGAGCAGTGCCTCACGCCCGTCCTGTCCCGAGAGTTTGCTTACAATATTCTAATTGCGTTCCAATCAAACAGAGTTCTCTTCAATAAAAGAAGATCACGAACAGCTTGGTGAGTTTGTTTCTTTAATCCGGTCCGATTTGTACCAGAGTTGACATGAGGTTAATTTAGTTCAATTGATCTTAATGGCTTTGCCAGGGAAGGGACGAAGGAAATGTTCAATAATTCAATATGGAAACAGCGAGCAAGTAAATTAAATTAGTTTCATAAATACCGTAGTACAATTAACGTATGAATGCTGGCGCAACAAGGTGGTAGCAACGATTTAATCGATATTGACTATGTTCAGAAGCAGATTTATTGGTCATCCGACCGACTTCCATTTTATATAATACCTTCTTTTAAAAACAAAGGCAGATTAAAAAATAAAAGTAAGGTGTAGAAATTTAAGTTAGCAAGTCCTGAAGCTGGAGCTCAGGTCTCTAAGATCCCTCGCGGCCGCTCAGTCCGTTTAGGACACAGGAAAATATGCACAATTTTTCGTTTCGTTGTTATTGATCTATTTAGTAATTTGACGATATTTTCTTTCCTCCTTTTTTCTGTTTACTGTTTCCCTTTTTTTTGTTTCTATTTATTCCTTTCGTTCTTTCATTCTCTTGTAGTTTCCTTTTCTATTGCTTTTTTGTTTGTTTCTTTTTTCTTGTTTTTTCCCTAATTTTATCTTTTTTGTTTTTCTTTCTTTCTTACTTTCACTCTTTGGGTTTTCTTATTTATTTCTTTTCCGTTTTTTTATCCTTCTTCCATTTTTGTTTCCATGAGTACCTTCTTTCTGTTGTTGCGAGTGCTTTTTCTGTTGATGAAGCTTCTTTCACACATTTGTGGAAAGGGCTAAACCACCCAGCTTCATTCCGGCACACTCCTGGCTACCGTTAAACCCGCTCAACACGCGTGTTTATCTGTTTGGTAGCCAATCAGCATAATCCAAATTGAATGCGAGCTGTACTTGCGATAAAAGCTGCTCATATCGCGTCTAAATGATGAATAACAACTTTCCACTCTCTGGCCCCAAAAGTAACGAGAAAAAATGTGCTAAAAATGTGTTGCACTTCCAGCCACACAGCATCATCACCGACCAGCAACGTGCACCGAAGGAAAGTTTCCTTTTTGGGAGATTGCACTACAAGCGTACCTTGTGTGTGTGTTTGTGCTGGTTTGTTCTCGCCTACTTTGATATACCGTGGAATACGGTCGTTTTGGTAGGTACTGCCAGGATGCAACAACACAGTCCCTCCTGTACAACCGGAAATAATGGTCATGTTCTTCGCGTACTGGCACCCGCGTACCGGGATCCCCGGGAGGATTATATGGAGCAGAAGGAAGATACGTATTTTATTAAAAGAATTATATCAACGAGCAATGGGACGGCTCGTGCATTCGTACGATTCGTTGCTGCTAATGCACTCGGAATGCATTCGGTATGCGCGGAGTGTGAGTTAGCAGTGAAGCTGCACCATTCAATATGCAGTAATGTGCAGTAGGTGTAATGGAAGGTTTTGTGGCATTTGTTCGAACCTTGTGGCATGTACATATGTACAATAAACGCAATGTGATGACACCATTTTTCCGGATGTGAAGCAAATTGTGTAAGTAGTAAAATGGATAGAGTTTATTACAATTATTTGTACACGTAATACTGTCCCGTTATGGGTAGAGCCTCTCGATGCAGCGTGTAACTTCGTCTTACAACACATTGCGTAGTGATTGCACAACTGCATACTAGTTAGGAAAGTTATCTCTGTAGTTTCTTGAGAGAAATAACTCTTGAGACGATGCTAGTTTCCATATAAGAAGGTAATAGAAAAAAAGCACATTTCACCGTGTATCGTATTTTCCGCAAAGCACACTGCAACCGCCAGCTTTGGCTGTCCGTTGAACTTTTATCCATGTTGTTATTTATACGCCATCTGCCATGTTGTTGCAAACGGCGATGCAACTTGTCGTCAGGGTTTGCCTACCTTGTCGTACCCTAAGCTCTCGTTCGCACTGTTCGCGGTCTGTTTCCGGAACTGTATGATTTGATCCCCAGGAACAGGAACACCCCACCCGGCTTGCCCTTCCCTGGCCCGTAACGTGGATGAGTTCACGTTTTCTAAATCCCACGCTTGCGGGTACAGTGCGCACGCTGGTTGGCGTTTTTCGCGGCCAGCGAGTTTTCGGTTTTCGCTCGTGTGGAATGTAAATTATTCAAAGTCTGTTGTTATGTCGGGTGGCGCTACTCTTGCTGCTGTGTCTTTTTTATCAATCCCCACACCCAGCGCAAGCAGCTACAGCTAGGGGAAAACTTGAAAAGCATTCCAGGCGTCTTCATCACGGTACGCCACTGTCCGGTGTGTAGAGGCACTACGGCAAAAAGTATTTTCATTTTTTACTTTTTTATACGATCACACTGTGTGTGTGTT
The DNA here is from genome assembly GCA_000473375.1 of Anopheles culicifacies. Taxonomy (NCBI): domain Eukaryota; kingdom Metazoa; phylum Arthropoda; class Insecta; order Diptera; family Culicidae; genus Anopheles; species Anopheles culicifacies. The sequence continues at coordinate 22,654 of KI423096.1, read as the reverse complement.
TGTGTGTGTTTTCCACACCCTTTGCATCAACCTTCGCCTCCGCGGTCCACAAGAACACGAGAACACAATTTTCCATTCCATATGGCCAGCCGTTCCGCTGGGAGTTGGAAGCCTTATTATAACAAAAAAATAACAATAAAATATTTTTCGCACAAAATGTTGCACCGGTTCCGCCGTCCATGGTGCTAGCGTTGCACGTGACGCTTCCGTAGGACTTCATCTTTGGTTTGTACTCTAGGGAAGCCATGTACGCCGTGATGGCCGTTGAGTTTCGAAACGAGGCATAACCGTTATTAGGAGGAGGGTTTGTGTAGTTTTTGCAGCTCGTGCAGTTCTGTTTCGATGGTACGGGCGGTGGCCGTGGTCGAAGCTGGACGCTTCGGGATGGACCAGAACCGCTGATCACGTCCAAACTGGCGACCCTCGTCCATCGTTTCCGGCAGCTTCTGGTGAAGCGTTTCGGGCAGAAAGATGGCACTGACGGCACCGACAAACATGATCAATCCCATCGCCACGAACGGTAACCGAAGGTCGCGGCTAGTGCCGAGGTACACGATGTACGGCCCAACGGCACCGAACACGTTCGATACGATGATACCGAACGAGGTGCCAGTTTGCCGGAGCGATGTCGGATACAGCTCAACCGATTGCAGGTACAGGGCGAAATAGGTGATGCACACGAAGAACTTCACCACAATCGCGAGCATCGTCACATACAGCTCCGTACCTGGGCGGTGGATTAACAGTACCACCGGTAGACACGCGATGGTTGCGGCCAGAAATGCGCCACTGTTGGTGAATCGTCGTCCAAGTCGATCGCAGCACAGCTGACCGAGCAGGTAGGCCGGTAGTTCGACCGCACCCTGCCAGAAGTTGTTGAGGAATGGGTTGCCACCCATCTGCAGGCTGAGCAGGAACAGCGTGAACGTTGGGATGGTGTTACAGATCCAGCTCAGCAACAGCAGACAGGTCAGCTTGCTCATATGCCACCCACTGAACAGGGACGCAATGCCGTACGTTTTTTCACGCTCCGGACGGGGCACTAGCAACCTCAGCTGATCCTCGCCCATCACGAACGGTTTCCCATTGACGGTGGCTATTTTGCGCAGCTGGACCAAACACGCCCCATACCGTCCCTGACTCACTAGCCAGCGCGGTGATTCGATGGCGTACCGGGGGAAGCAGTAAAACAGCAGACAGGGCAGTGAGGTGACGATCATGAACCAGCTCCAGTCACGCATCCACCAGAGAATGAGCGGCGCTAGACAAACGCCGGCCGTCCAACCGACCAGCTGCCAGAGGGAGAGTGCCGCACGGTTCTCATCTTTGGAGATTTCCATCGCAATAATGAGCGGTGACTGGAAGGAGGTGTTGGTGGAGAAGCTACCGATGAAAGCTAGTACTGCAAACAGCCAGTAATTGTCGGTGGAAAAGATGGCAAACACACGTCCAACGGCGGCCGTAACTATGCTGAACAGATACACCGGTAGTCGCCCAATGCTGGAAAAGGTGCGATGTTTGAATTTGAGTTGAATAGCAAGTCTCTAGAGGAGTACCTACCGATCACCCAGCTGGCCAAGGATGAACGTTCCACATACTTCTGAGACGCGTACGATAGCGAACACATTCGTACCGTAGAGTTCTCGATCGCAGACCCAATCCTGTTCGGTGATCGGTGTACGATCGTAGTACGTACGATCGTATTCGTACCCATACTGGCAAGGTACTGTGGCTGTGTCGTTTGATGGAACTGTCCACTGTTCGTCGAGATTATCGTAGGATATATTGTACATCCGACAGGAACTGGGCACATAATCACCACGACTGTTGAACTCCCTGTTAGTGATAAAAGTAAACAAATTAGATTCGTTTTTAATTCTTCGTTGCTTAAGGATTGCATCAAACGGGGATTTACACTGCATGAGGAAGGTTGATAAGATAACGCAATTGTATCTTGTATGATTTAAGCTTCTTGATTACAATTGTTTGTGAGTCTCGGATAGGCTTAAGTGCTGGAAGAATGTAAATGCTATCGCTTATCTGACTTGCAGTTTAGGTTTCTTTTTTATTCATTTGTAAGTTTTCTTACTTCTTTAATTCTCTTTTCTTTAATTGAGCTCTTTAACAAAATAAGATCGGGAAATGTATAAAGATATATAAAATAAATTAAAATCAAACAGAATCACACTAATCGCAACTAATGCCGTGTTTCGGCATCTACTCACATGGGATAAATTGACTGCTCCCATCGCGCGTACTGCGTTTCATTGTGTGTGCCGTTGGCCGTGGCCGGAATACTACACCTGTGATCCGGCACGGCCAGCACGAGCAACACATTCACCACACACATGGCGAAAAACAGTACAGCGATCACGTTAAAGATGATGTTGTATCGTCGCTGGAACGGACCATCGTTGCCGATCATTTCCATGATCCGATCGAATGCCGCATCCGATCCAGCGTTGTCATGCTCCTGCGATGTCATCTCTGTTTATGCGTTCTTTGCGTTCTCGTACGGTTTGTTGCCGAAAACGACTTCACGCTTCACTCGGAGGGCGACGCGCACGAAACAAACCTTTTCTAAATGTTTCACTTCACAAGCATTTGCACTGCTATCATACCGTTGCGTGCACCTTATCACAACATTATTTGCTGATCGGGCCGACCACTAGATACGACGTATGGGGACGCCCCAATGTGGACGGACAGTGTCAGCAGTCTGGCACACTGTCATCACACGACGGTGTCGTCTATGCAGTCACCAAAAAACGTCAACCCTCAACGGCGGCTATCTACGGAACCGTGGAGCCTGTAGTTGTAACATCTGTTGATTTTGGGAGAGAGAAGCGCGCGCACGATGCACCGACGAGCGCTGAGCGCAACACACTGTTAAGAGTCAAGCGATAAAATACGAATTTCAAACGATTAATGGTGGTGTTGGTGCAATGGGTGTGTGTTGTTTCGGTTTGTTTGTTGTTTTTTTTAATCAACCACGCCATTTATACACACACGCTCCAATGCACTCAGCTGCATCGTGTGTGAAACCAATGCATTTCGGGGTGCTTATCGTGGTGGTGGTTTAAGCTGCTCAGTTGCAACAGCTGTAAGTGGAATAAAATGTTTGTTTGTATCAAGCATTTTGGACGTGCTGGGTGGGGGGTCTAATGATTGTGTGGCCAGAATAACTGACTCGTATTCGTAGTGCATTTGAGGTTACTGCATCGTTATCGGGTTTCTTGCTTCATTTTTAATCTGCAAGTTTAATTACCTATAGTTGGATAACATGTCTTGTCGTACAGGGTATGGGATCCAATCGAAACCGTGTTGTTGAGGCGTACATTATTA
>KI423096.1:0-19209 GCA_000473375.1 Anopheles culicifacies | reverse complement strand
TTTCGGGGTGCTTATCGTGGTGGTGGTTTAAGCTGCTCAGTTGCAACAGCTGTAAGTGGAATAAAATGTTTGTTTGTATCAAGCATTTTGGACGTGCTGGGTGGGGGGTCTAATGATTGTGTGGCCAGAATAACTGACTCGTATTCGTAGTGCATTTGAGGTTGCTGCATCGTTATCGGATTTCTTGCTTCATTTTTAATCTGCAAGTTTAATTACCTATAGTTGGATAACATGTCTTGTCGTACAGGGTATGGGATCCAATCGAAACCGTGTTGTTGAGGCGTACATTATTATCTACAGAATATAATAACCTTGTTGACATATCGAAGGAAGATGACTGTGTGATTCCTATAGCGGCCTCTCGGCGCCTCTCGGGGCCTCGTCGGTTAAGGGGATCTCGCTGGTTAAAGGGGTCTCGCCGATGAGGGAAATGCTGATAGCGCTCTCGAAAAACAGGAAATAATGTAATAGCAGTTTTTCGATGTAATGAAGCTCTTGAACACGGAGTGCTTCTTGATAGGAGGTTTACTATTCGATTTGAAATATTCCAACAAGTTGACACGGGGCAAGACAGGATACTCAGCTTAGAAGCCATTCAGCGTAAATCCAAAACTAGAAAAACTCTATTCTATTGATTATACCCTGATCCAGTAGTGTCACTTGGGGCGGTTCGGTGGCCGAGGAGACTGAGGCGCCGGTCTTCGAACGGACAGGACCGAGGTTCGAATCCCATTCAGGCCGTTCCACCGTACGCAGGACTGACTATCCTGTTGCGGGCACAATCAAGTCACGGAAGCCAGAAATGGCAGGCCAAGACCTCTCGAGGTTGTAGAGCCAGAGAAGAAGAAAAAAATGAAGATTCAGAGCATTTACTTCCTCCAGGCTATTTGCGAAATTTCTGACTTGCAGTTTATTCGTTTCAGAATAAACTTTCTTCGACAGTTCAGAGCTCGACAATTATTATGGCCAGATTTTAGATTAAGAACATACAGCGCTGATCCTATCCTTCAAATGATGGAGGCATACAATGTCATAGGCGATGTTGTAGATGAGGGTAACTCAGGTAAAAATAAAGTTAGATACAAATGTTTTGACGAACTTCAGATCATTCTCTATGTTGTATAATACCTGATCTCTTTTATTTCACTCAAATAATGCTCAACAATTCGAATGACTCGAATACGAATCACTTAAACAATGAAAGCAGGAACAAAAATACAAAGTTTTACACAAAAATGTTTGCCAGGTAGTTCCAAAATATGGCACATCGCAGAGAAGAAATTATGATAAAAAGAAAAAAAAAACTATTGACCATTCAAATTGTAAACTACCTGAGAAAATGCAAAATTTCCTTATCCAAAAAACTTTCAACGGTCACGTACCGCGCCATTGCTGCAGAAAACGAAGCAAAGTTGGTAAATTCGAAAGCAACTACAAAACATTCGCCCAGCAACACTCCTCCAACACGCCAGTAATGGCAATAACGCTAGTGGCGAACCAGTGATGTAAAGGTGATAAAAAAGTAAACCAATAAATTGTCGCTTTTAATCTACTGCCGCCGAAATTCTCATTGCAGCCAACCGTTGGATGGTAAAATCACATCGCCAAAGAAGGAAAGAACGTCACTGATGAAATCGTAAGAAAGTTTAACTGGTGGACGAACATTTGCTTCACTGCATCCGAGGCATCAGAGCAGAGGAGTGTGAACAGGGAGTATTTTTTTTTTCTGGGCGTGACCGAAAATAACCCTAGAAGGATGAGGTTTAATGGTGACGGACGTCAACTGCGGTACCGGCGTACCGGTAACGAATGGTCGCATGTGACATGTGACACCGGTCGTGTCGTCCGTGTCCGATTGCGTTCGGAATTGGTCCTTGGGCACAGGCGGTTTGGGCAAGATTTGTGTGAACTTTCTTCATCCAGCATTCAGTAGCGGATACACTGGAAGCAAGGAATTGGAATTTAAGGGTTGAAATGGTACGAATGTTGCAGCGGGTAGGACATAGTGCACTACCAGAACTAGAGAGAGAGAGAGTGTGTGTTTGTGTATGTGTGTGTTTGCTTTCGACGACAGCTCCGGGCGAGTGTCAGTCGCTTTTTAGTTCTTAAAATGCAATAAAAACAAATTTAATTGTACATGCTGACAGATTCTTGCCACCCGGGGCGGCACCGGGGAACGTTTCGTTGCTGGGTTATGTTTATCCTTACAAAGCATGGAAGCTTCCTTTGTGGAAGTGGAGGTTTTAGGGGAAAAGTTTTATCTACAGTGCTTGAACCTATCCCCGATCTGCACCCATCCTGTCTAGAGGAAGAAGCGGCACAGTCGGTAGACTAACTTCACCGGATACCCGTAAATATACCATTTAAAGCTAAAAACTTTTTCTTTCCATAGTTTTGCAAAGGTTTTGCCATGCGACGATCCCTGCGGGCTGGCGGGCGAGAGGGTTTTGTCCATCCAATCGTACGAGAATAGCTACGCTGTCCCACAGCAAGCCTCAGATTGGGATGGCCACTGCACAGCTACAACAGCTACAACAAGCAGTTTGAACCAAATTACAAGCAACCAGCCAGCACTTAGCCCTCATTAAATGGTCGACCGAAAATTCTGAGCATTCATTTTTTTTATTTGATGAATCGGATTATGCTTAACATAAATAAAAGCAAACCTCCCACCCCACTGCCACACTGGTACGAAACCATCTACCAGCCTTCCGCTTAAGCTTATGGGTTACTTTTATTGCGTATGTGGCCCTTTTTTCGGTGGACTAGAATGGCTTTGGGCGATGGTTTTGGACGTGCAGCACTGTTCTCAGTCGCAGCTGTGCTCTCATCGGATGTAAGCTCCCGATTTGCCGTCATAATCAGATGTTTCATTTTTTTGTTCTGTATTCTTCTGATACACTTCTTGTTCATCTTGCTCCTCGCTTACTAATACGGGCAAGGGAACGTGCACAACCATATGGAGGTAATGGTGGTCTAAAGCGTGGGCTGGACAGAACAACAAACATGACCCGCAAACCGGGGAGGGGTTTAAAGTATGTTCATAAAATGTTCGGTACGGGTTTAGCAGTTAGGAGCATTCCGTACACGTTCCGTCCCCACGAGTCACGAGACTTAACTTGATTTGGGTGTGTAAAAGTAATTAAAAATGGGCCCCAACGTTTTTTTGGTGCGTCACGGATGGAGTTCTTGCTCGGCGCTAGGCATACGAGCAAGGTGATGCGGTACGCATGTACCCGGTACTCCGTACCGTCATTTCACATCGTTGAGCTCAAGGGATCAAAGCGAGGGAAACAAGAAAATTGTGTGGAACTGTAAGGAAAATACCTACATCCAAACCCTCGGCATGTACTTGGCAGACATCACGCAACTGCGTTTTGTCCGCCTCTGTTTCATCTGCATGATCCGTCCAGAAGATACGTACGGATAATAATGCAAAACCACGCGGCAGTAGATATTACAAGGAGTGTTGCTGGCAGATGAAAGAAGAGAACTAGGCGTACCAGAAGGTAGCACACACCGGTGTCTGATGTGTCAAATCATTTCCAGTCCGATGTTGGGCGATTAGTGTTGGATTAGATTTTAGTTTTCTTTTTTTGTGTGTGCGCTGAGTTTCGTCTTCTGCAGGTATTTTTGGGAGCATCTTTATCGTTTAAGTGGGAAAGCTGCTTACTTCGAAGTAGCGGTTAATTGCCGACCCGAAAAAGGATGCCAGGCTCGGCAAACGTTCGGCCACATCAAATCCTGGATTTGTAAGGACGGATCGTTGGTAGAACCTAGCTCTACCGTGGAATGCACGAGTGTGATGACATTGTGCAGGTTGCTCTTATTAAACAGTCAAATCCTTTGCTTAATCCATCATGGAGCACCTTGAGGTTACGATTTGCAAGATTTGTGGAATAATTACTAAGAAACTTGCTTTATACCCGATGCCCGATGCCTACATCAGGCTCGGTGTGTAATCCGTCTAGTCGGTGTAATTATTTTTAATTTAATTACAACAAAATGACTCACACGTCTGATCTAGCTGAACGATGGTGTGAACGGTTCGTGTTGAAGAGCTTGCAGTAGATGTAATGTAGGTGTGGGGGTCTATGCTTGTTATTTTTAAGTAGAAACTGCTGTATTAATGATGACAGTAGGATGCGCAGCATATTTGAGCAATATGCTGCTGAAGGTTTAACGATGTATCTGAGTTCGTGTCGAATGTAAAATACCGTCGTATGCGAAGATTCATCATCAGAAAATAAAATATGGACGGATTTCTGGAGATCCTTAATGATGGATTATAGAAATATATTAAAAAAGGTTTGCAGTTCCATTCCGATAACTTGGTGTTGTTCGCAATTAATTTGTAGCGATGTACATCAAACGATAGCTTGCGTTTCGTTCCATAATCAAATGAGGTAGTTCTATTTATTTTGAACTATTACCTAGATGCATAGATTTGAAGAAAAAAAATGTACAGAATACTGGATAAAACCCGGGCCCCAAGTATTGCTTTCGTTCACAAAAGAAATGACAGTCAACCGTGATGATCTCCGGTAGATGAAACCACACCGACAGACAAATTACGTGACAAATAACGTCAATCTTACGGTACGGCACGCAACAGGCGGGTCTGGTCGTCCCTTTGTCGTCCCGGTCGTCGTGAACGGAAGTGCACTCGAACAACTTCCACCGAAAGACAAACGCGTGCTGACGTGGGATTGGAATCGTCAGCAGTTTTCTTTTACCCACCTGTTTACATCATTAGCTAAGTGGCGTGTGTGTCCGCTCGTGTGTTTGATTTCGACAACTTTCGCCTGCCGGTAAGATGCCCATGTTGCTTAACGAGCCACGTCCCGGTGCAGGAAGTTGGCAGGTTCGATTGTGTGCGGCTTTGACACCTTTTGTGTGCTTAATACAAGGTTGAGCCAAAGTTTTGCTACGACGTTGTTTTGTCCGCTGTGGTGTGAGGGATTTTGGGGGGTTTCGGAGGACAAACAAACAAAGATGAAACGGGCAGGGGAGAGGGGAACAAAGCGGAAATGATGCAATGTGTGCGATCATAGACCGATGGTGCATTAGTTGATTGATGTTACAAAAGTATGGCAAAGTTTGATGAATTTCTGAAAGATAAATCCGGGAGGAAGTTTATATGTTTGTGTCCTACTAGTCGTCGGTATGAATTTTAGCTGCAGTACTAGTGCAGTTGAGGTAGTAGTAGATATTTTAATTGCAGTGTGAAATACGTGATCGTTGAAGCTCTAAAGCCATGTAACAAGTACCATGCGTCTCCATCGTGTGTGAGAGAAAAATACGTAGCCGTTCAGTTGCCATGCTAACCATGCTTTTGCAATTTATTATACATCCAGTTCATTCGGTTGCTATGGTAAACAGATGATTGTTCATGCAATAAAACCTTGTGACACATACCATGCGCCTCCATTGTGAAACAGTGAGAAGCATGTTGGATTAAATTTGAGTACTTTTTTAGATCATTTGTGTATTATTAAGATAATACTAGTCTCTTAAAGCGCTAAAAATAGTAGCTCTCACTGACCTTGTAAATGTTGTTAACAATGATGTTCATATGGATGCCCATTTATCAACTGATTCCATAAAGATCTATTATATTTTTTACGAAATATAGTTTTCTTTCTATAATATAGTATAAAGGAAATTATATTATAAAAACGACCTAAAAAAGCTAGATTAATTAAATTTATAAATATTAGTATAATTATATATTCCTTATTCAAGTTCTCAAGGAATTAATTTCTGTGTTTTTACAGTTAGTTCAAGAGAAACAATTTTGTTGAGTTTTTGAGGTGTTCAGGTTATTTGCCTATTTCAATATTGGGAACGAAGAAACACTTCATTCGATGACAGTGGGTAACAGGCGATCGTTAAAACAACAAAGCCATGTGACACGTACCATGCGCCTCCATTGTGCAAGAGAGAAAAATAAGTTCATTTAGCAGCTCTTTTTAATTCTTTATTTTTTCAGTTCATTCTATTGCTGTGGAGCATAGGAACTGTTGAAACAATAAGACAATGTGAGATATTCCGTGCTCTTCTCTGACCTTCAATACTACACATGTTGTCGAAATGCTCCAAAGACGCTTTACGTGTCAGTACACCACACTTTCTTATAAGATCAATCCATAGCTGGTACATTACCCAATGGTAGAGATCCTCCAAAAACCTAGATGCCGGAAACTTTGTACGTTTTTAAATAATAAATTAACTTGAAACTCATTATGAATTTAAATAAATTACATTCCTTCCCTGAGGCGTACCCCCGGCCGTGTACTAGCCGTGACCTAGCGGAAAGTTGCCAGAAGCCCTGGAGGGCATCCCTGGTGGCGCAAATGGGCGCATCATAAACCGGAATCGCTCCCGTAGCAGGAAGCGAAACTATGAAACTGGCATTAAAATCTTTTAACTTTTCCACTTGCACTTCCACCCTTTCCCCTGCTCCTGTGGCCCCGGGTCCGTGGATTGATGGGAAGGTCGTGGTCATTGCGCACGTCGGAAGGGGACAGCTGGGGTGAGTTATCATGGTAGAAAGTGCAGTTTCCGGTTGTTTGGTTGAGATAGTAAGAAAGCGAAACTAGGTTTCTTGCATTATTATCTGTTACGGGGTTTTTGGGGTGCAGTTTGTATGTTGGAAGCGTTGAAAACGTTGCAGTGCTGCATCGTTGAATGCAAAACATTTGCATTTAAGTTTTGTGCTGAAGGGGGTAGCAATGGGGAGTAGTGTAATGGTCAGTAGTTTACTCGGAAGTAATGGGTAGTTGGGTTCGCTTCTTTTTATAATGTGTCGGAGTGTGTGTTGTAGATAAATGCTTGCAACGAGGGAGGCTAACAAGGTGTACAAGGGAAGCATAGTTTTATTCTTGCATTGTTTTGACCGGTCAGTTAAAGGCCAATATATTTATTCAATAGTAGGACAATCGTCTTATATCCTGCTGCTGTACCACTTTGGTGGCGCTATCTTTAGGCTACAGTTGATTCGTAGCACGAAGGTAAATATTAATTCCATTTGTTGACGTTATCATTGGAATATTTAAGCAAATCTATACAGCACAACAAGTCGTGGAAAAGGTGAACGTGAGCTGAAATTTGACCTTATGGAGTTTGTTATTTCACTCAGCCGCTTGTTTTATCTTATTTCTTAAGAGCCAAAAAAAAAAACTGTTCAGCTTCAAGTTTCACTCTCATCATAATGCAGGACATTCATACTGACAGAGTAATTGAGCTCAATTAATGCAGTGTTTGGTTGAAAAGATTGCCCGAGGTGCAGGTAATCTGATGCCAAGAAATTGTGACGAGTGTTTAAATACTTATTGTTTAATAGGAAAAGTATGTTTTTATTCGACAAGTTTTTTAAATCCTTAACCTATTGCTTAATCTTTCAGATTGTTTAGGCGTCACATCCATTCTCCATATTTTATTGTTTTATTTTATTTCGTAGTGACGACCAGGTCGTATATTTATTACTCCATATCTTATCTCTAGTGTAAATTACGAAATTTTTAATTCAAAACTGAATATCGAAGTTATGAGAATGCGTTAATTGTGACCTGAAGTATTACTAAGTGCAATATTTTTCTTCTCAAAACATTTATTAGTGCAGCCACAAAAAGCTCAAATTTAATCATCTTTACACTGTATTTTACATGGTGGCTAATGCATTAAATCATAATTAAAGTAGCTGTCCATTCGTGATCGTCTCCAGTCGATAGAATCATTTTTTTTTTATATTTCGTAATAACGGTATGCGATAGAATCATTTCAGTCCCAAAGAAATCATTTCTATTGATGACTTTCGAATTGATACCAAAGCAAGTAAGATAAAGTTTAATCAATTTGATGTATGCTTTAAGTTACTGTAAGAGTTCTTCTGTAATAAAGCCAACTGTTTATTGGACTTTAGTTAAGGCGAATCTTAAATTTAAAGTATGTAAAAAGTGAAACCGGGCTTAAGATGTTCGAAGTTATAAATATTTTAAATGAATGAAGAAAATTCTTTACGCATCAAAACAATGCGCTGATAAACATTTAACATAGCAATTTTATTCAGCACGTAAGAAGAGAAACAAAACCAGCAACCAACCAAACAACAAGAAACAAAAAGCAACTTATCATCATTCTTGTTGGGGAAAACTTTGAAAACATCACGATATTCCGACCTTGCCCGGCGTGCGATGAAAGGGAAGCAACGAATATCGTGCGAATGGTTTCGTGTCGTTTTTTTTCTCCTTTTTGGTTTGGTTACGTTCATGCCTTCACCGGTGGGTGTATATTTCATAAAAATTCAAAATTCAATTTCACGCTTTTTGATCATTTAAAATTCATAAAATACTGCCGTTTCCTAGGCACATGTTAGTTTTTTTTTTTCGTTTCGTCATCATTTCGTTTTGTGTGGACGGTTGTTGTGTTTTTGCCTCTTGCGGCAGCGTACGAACTCACACGGCAGTTAGTTCGACACGTGGAACAACCGGTCGCGTTCACTTTGGTGCGTTATTATTGTCGCTTGGTAGCAGTGATGGAAGCCACCCTCTAAGCTTAAACGGCAATATTTGACGAGGAAGACGGTAGAGAATAGTAAAAAAAAACAAAATGGAAAAACCCGCAGTAACATAATTTGTAACACATTTTGCATGTTGTTTTCGGGTTCTGGAAGCTGTTGTAGCGCTAAGCCAATGTTTCATAAGCGATGAACAATGTATGGAATTATGTCTATAACATCTATTATCCAATAAGCAAGTCAAATTATTGCTTTGATAGACATTAAGGTACATGTTTGTTTATTTTTCTGATTGCTTACAGACTATGAAGGAATGAACATCCTTTTATTTTATTCCTATGCATTTTTGATGTTGTAATAAAAAAACTATATTATATTTGTCTAACACTCTGTAACATTGTACCTTTATGAAAAATATGCTACCTTCTTTTTACATTAGGTTTTCATGTACAGCTAAATATGTCCAGTATGTGCCGTCTTTTCGCTTTGCCAATCAATTCCTTGCACTGCTTGTGGGTGTCGCGTCTTTAATACAAGTACGTATTTTGGAAGGCTATTAAAATTTCTTCAAAGTTATCGCAAATGAAATGAATGAATTCATACAATATCAAAAATGTTAAAAATCCAATTTTGAAAAAAATATGATTCATTAAATCTACTTAAAAATATATGTACGTTATAAAGAAGTTGCTCTAAGCTATTTGTACTTTTAAGCGAGTTTTAAATTCATTACTACAGCGAAGGAAAATATTTTCCGAACATATTCGAATAGTAATGTCATATGTATGATTTTGGCATGTGAGAACTTACTAAAACATCTTTTCCAGCCTTCTCTTCTAGTTCTTCTATTATTATAACAGGAGTTCATAAATTTGTGATAAGGACAGTCACAAGGATGATTATACTTACTTATCGGGCGCTACTACCACTTCGGGGCCTTGGACTGTTGCAACAATCCTCGATACCGCTCACGGTCCAGCGCCGTCATCTGCCAATCCGTTATCCCGGCCGTTCTGGCGGACGCCATCACTCCATCTGAGTTTGGGCCTACCACGCCTCCTCTTTCCGTGTGGACGGTCTAGAAGGACTTTACGGGCTGGGTCGTCCGGAGTCATTCTCATGACGTGGTCAGCCCATCGGAACCTGGCGAGTCTAATTCGTTGCGCGATGATGAGATCATCGTACAGCTCATAGAGGCCAAAAATCCTTCTGAGCATCTTCCTCTCGATCGCGGCTAAGAAGGTTTCGTCAGTTGTGGACAAAGTCCATGTCTCAGAAGCGTATGTGAGTACTGGGACTATGAATGTTCTGTATAGTCCCAGCTTCGTCCGTCGGGACAGGTATTTAGAGTGGTGAAGTTTCCTCAGGCTATAGTATGACCGGTTGACGGCCAGCACTCTTGCACGTAGCACAACACCAATGTTATTATCGGTGCTAACCTTTGAACCTACATAGGTGAAGTTTTGGACGACTGCAAAAGTGTAGATCTGCTGCTGGTAGAGCCACCATCAGTTTGGTTTTCGTGTCGTTGATCTCCAATCTGAGGGTTAGTGCTGGATGATGATTCAACATTTAAAATTTGTTTTTTAAAGCTCCATGATGAATATACGCTCCGTGATCGATTCATGAACAATTACAATACTCTACGTATATGAACTATAACTAAGTAACCACAATAAATACACACCAGAGTTCATTAAACGATAAAACAAAATGTCCTTAAACATGTTTAGATTATCCGAGAGCCATTTTAATAATAATTATTTTCATGAAAAACAGCAAGTTTGATTAGGTTTATTAGTTGTGTCACATGTTCATCTTTACTTATCCTTTCAAATGTTTCAATTATAATGAAATAAAAACTAAAATAAAAATGACCTAATAGTTACGTTAAGCACCGTATCTAAAAAATATACGTAAGTACAAGTTCCAGCTCCATTTAATGTAATACTTAGTTAACTCAGCAAACTCCAGCAGACAAAAAAAAGGCATATCCATCAGTGACACTATACGGCGCACTATATTTCACGCACAGAAGACACATTACGCTTAATGATTATCGTCCTACCAAGTGTCCCCACTTGTCTTAATGCCGGCCCGGCAACTGCATACAAAATTCAATACAAACTGCAAATTTATTCATTCACCGTGTGTCCTTCCGGTCGGGTTCTTCGCTGACCTGGCATCATCTCCCCGGTCAGAGTGAATGATTTGTGTCATTTTTCTACTGGCTACTGGCTGCTAGGAAGGGGGCACGGAAAAATCATCTCACCACTTCTTCTTTTTGGTACCCATGTCAATTCCATTGCCCGTGGGCCATTCCAATGTACGAAGATGGATGGACGATGGCCGGTGGTCCCCGCCCGTCCCGGTAAGTGTACCGAACTTTATTTTATTTTCCAGCTGAATAGAGGAATAATTAGTGCTTTGTTGTACTGGTTCGCTATAAGGGATCGGTGTCCGGTTCTTTGATCCCTTTTTGCACCCGGGACGATTTTGTGCCCCGCGATATAGTACAATCGGGCCGGAACCCCTTTCATCCTTTGAAGGCCCACCCCCTTCGCCCCCAGTGAACTTGCAAGACAGTGAACTTGTTAATTAGAAGCAATTATACGATTGAAAGCGCCGGAATGGTTCCGTGTGTCCACGGACAGACGATTCGAAATGAAAGATGAAGGGGGTTTGGCACGATTGGACGCAAAAGGCAATCGGAAAGTATTGGTTAAAGGAACCGGAAATAAGGAACGAAGCGAGAGAAGAACTTGAAGAAGCGAAAACAAAAAAAAAAGTCCAGTAGGATCTGGCTGATGGCCGAAGCAATAGAAAGTTGTCACGAGCCAATCTGCTCTTGTTTTTTTTCTGTGTTTAAGCTGCATTTTGTGTGTGTGCAAAGGTACCGGTAGCAGTCGTCAAGTCTGCCGTCGAGTCACTTCCTCGTCACTCCGAATGACCACTAACGGTTGCACTTTTGAAGTGGTGCTGCTTTTCATCGCCCTTTTCATCGTTTTGTTTGACCACTTTGGAGGGATCGTTGAAGAGTTGATTTTTTTTTGTTTTTTTGTTGAATGAAAATGCAATGCTTGATGTTTTCAATGGTCAGTCGATTCTTGTAAAGCGGGAATTAGAGCGGTCGCCTATTTACGTACTCTATGCTGATCGCTTCGTCTTCGATTGCTGCTGAAGAAAAGTAAAACCATTTGATGTATGAAGTACACTTTTCTTTATTGCACATTACAGCCATTGCATAGAACAAACTGCATTTAAGAGAAGTGTAACATCGAATAATATGTGATGGAACTCATTGTTGAAATAAAATTTTTATTTTCATTACAACAAGTAATTTTGTAATTATTTTTTTAGCATCATTTTTAACCTTTTGCCATTTAAATGAGCACATTAGTACTTGCTTTTCATTTTTTCTTTTTCCCATTCAAAATATCCATTTGTTTTATGAAATGGACTTTTCTTGTTCCAAATTATGATAATTTCGCTCGCATTCATTTTTCATTCTCAATCAAACTTTCCTCACCGCTGGCCGTTCGAGAATGAAAGTGGTCTCATTTAGCGCACAGATTGTCCGCTGGCCGGGTGGGAAATGTAAAAAGGATAATTTTTCGGTGAGTATCCTTTTTTTCACAGCCTCTGGCGGTGGCTCTACACCTCAGGGATAGCGGGCTCCATAAATTCACACATGACCGGTCCAGATGTGCGTTCCTGACACATGATGACACATTTCCGAAGTGGTCGGTCCCAGGCGTGGTGATGGTGGGTCCACACACACAAGTCCATGAAACAAGCGTGCAGAAATGTGAATCCATTGCGGTGGCTCCCAATGCGACCGAGCGGAGCAACGTGAAATGTTTTCCACCTCATCGATTCCTTTCGGGCCTTCGTGGTTACTCCGTGCCCGAACCGGATGGATTTGGTGTGGCGGATATATTCTCCATTACGCACGGCCTTTCCCGGAGGCTCACCGCGCAAGGTTCCCTTCCGCGGTACGCGTGTTCCAAAAGTGATGGTGTAATTAATCGCTTCATTAGAACAAGAAGGATCATTGCTTTCGGGGCGCATAAATAGCGACATACGAAGGACGTAGCGGTTTGCCTCCCGGGGGAATGCGTTTGTTGGACGCAATAAAGTTGGGGATGGGGAAAATTTGGCCGTATACCGGGTGGGAGTTTTTGTTTTGTGTTTTCTGGCCCACCTCAATCTCGCGCATGCTGGTGCTGGGGAAAATGTGATAATCCAATTAGGACCTCCCTCGGGAGAGGACACTTTTGATTTGGAAAGTGGGTAAAGTTAGATTTATAAAGAGCCCCGTAACCAATGTAACCGGTTTGACAGGTTGCACTCATATTTGACCAGTTTGCAACGTCAGTAACGAGTTAGGCAGCATTAAAGCTGTTCAAACTTTCTGCTCGCCCCAAAAAGCAGCCGCCACGTTGGGGATGGAGCGATGGTGGATAGATTTTGGAGCACGAACAAAAACAAAAAAACGCTGGGAAAGAAAAACAACTACCTTTCGGAAACGGGCAAAACAAAAACGAACTATTCAAACTAACCGTACAACTAACCGTTTGTTGGGATCAACAATCAGGGTTGCAAGGGAACTGTCGAACGCAGAACATTATTTTAATAGGAAAAGTTTGCTCCTCAAAATTAATGATCATTTGAATATATTCCCGGAGTGCCGGAGTGGATGGTTTCATTTTGCAAAAGCTCTACGTCGGCCATGGTCAGTGGCGGAAACGCATTCGGGATGGGAAACGGAAACTCGTCTGCTTAGTTGGTTGTGGACGGCTTGAAGATTGATCGTGACATGAGCATTCTCTGGAATGCTTAAAAAAAGTCAACGTGAAAATTAAAGTCAACGTTTAACTAGTCAAAATAAAACAAACAAACAAAAATATCAAATTAATTTGAAAAATAAAACGAAAAGAAACAAACCTGGGTGTGCAAACGTTTGCCTGTTCCATTTTAAGTTTAATTTATTTATTGTAATAAAAAAACACGCGCAAAAACCTCTCAAGAACTTACAACAAACAAATGCAACTCAAAGTGAACCACCCGCCATGTAGAGCGGTTTCGTACGATTCGGTCTTGTTCAATTTTTACCCGTTGGTGGATAATTTGATTTGGTACCAATTTACAAACGTTGTTCATTATCGCAACGAATAGCGTCGTTTGACTGTCTGAGTGCTATGTGGCAAATTAGATTCCACGAACGTGGCATGGCGGATGAAAGCAACACGGAGGTTTGCGTAAAGTCATGTAAAGTGTTGCTGTTTGCAGGTATTTTTTCCAAACATATAAGTTTGGTTCATCGAGTTTTTTGTTTTTGGTCTGGAGAACCCAACGACAAACGACAAACGATGTTGTTAGATGAGATGTAAGATTTACCAAAAACAAAACCCCTAACAAAAATATCTGAATTGCTTGCGCGTGAAAAGATTTGTACAATTGTTTGCTCTTAATAAGCATTTATGGAATTAAAATCACGAAAATAAGCTTGCAAGTGGCTAAATATGTGTTTTATTTTTTCGTTTGTTACATTTTATCGTAGTTTTTTTTACGTCTTATAGTTAATGTCTTAGATAGTCTAGTCTTGAGACGTTTATGGGAATGAATGATTTTATATTCTTTCCAATAAAATTTAATAGAAATAGATAGAACAGGAAGCACAAGATAACGTTACATTTATACAAAACAAATTATTTGCACAAAGAAGATAAAATCATTACAATCCTAGAAAGTACATCAAAGCAGGAAAATATATCCTAAGGATTTTTGCTAATTAAACATGCATTGTTCATTGTTCTCATGCATATAATAGCAGAACATATCGTAAATAGTTGGTGAAATAATATTTAAATCAAATAAAAAGTCAATAACAATAATTCCATTGTTTCTGGTAGTTTGCGTTTTTCAGTTTAAATTCAACTCAAGATGAACTTTATTTTTTAACGACTTACAGTCCGTCACATAACTTTAAGACTACTAGGAAAATAATAGATAGTCATATTTTTGAATTACTTTACTGAAAATGGTAAGAAAAATGTGTGCAACAATTATTTGCGAAAATATGTCAGGCAATGAACCCATCAGTGGCGGATCAAGGTCGGTGGGGGCCCTGAGCGGATTTCCCTCATCGGCGAGGCCCCTTTAACCAAGACTTGGCACTTCTTTGTAATGTAATTTAGTGTAACCATACTATTACATTTTTTTATCGTTGAAAATGCCTTCTTTTAACATAATAATTTGGCCACTAACAAAAAATCATAGAAAAAAAAACATTCATAAAACATGTGCTTAATCGTTTATGAACAGTACAATGATAGCCATCGACCCTTTTGGAAATCCGTAGGTAGTTATCACATATTTTTACTATTATTTTTTTCCTTTTCCTAATAACAAAAAACAAGTTTTTGTATTTTTTACACGAAAAACATATTTTTATTTTATATACTCTACTCATTTTCGTATCCTTTTTTTTACCTTTCCTCTATCTTTTCCAGTTATTTTCACAAAGAAGTAATTTTATAGTTATGTTACGGACTGTATTTTAAATTATTCTAATGAACCGTAAAATCCATTAATAACAATTATCAATTTTTGTATTATCTACGTCAGTTTCTACTTATTTCGTAGTTTATCTCATTCTTTTCTTTTTATTTCCTCTTTCTAATGCAGAACTCATTTACTTTATAAAATTATTCCAATTAAGTCTTTTTGAAAAGATTATATTTAAATGGTAATGAAAAGATTATTTTCTATGCTTTCTATGCTTCGTCTACTTTTATTGTGTGTCAGTGAAAGTGGTGTGAAATTGTTAAGCTGCATATGTGCCATCGAATCGATGAATTTTCTTCCGTGGCTATTGGTATCGGATCGGGTACGGTGGTGGTGTGTCGTTCCGCACCTCTTGTAACGGATCCTGGCCTCCACCGATGCTTCCATGGCACAATAAATTTCAAACGGCTAATAATTTATGAAACGCGCTCCATGATTTACTGCCACCGAAAGATGACTCCCGTCGCCATCGCTCTTCCTGGACTGACAAGTTTTGCGGTATGTCCTGTACCCATATCCCTGGTGCTGGCCACCGCAAACAATCCACCCAACCGATCGATCGTATTCGGATGCGAGCTTTTTATCGAGCACGCTAACAATCGTACATGGCGTGCGGGTAAGTATTGCACACGGACCGTAATCATGTTGTGTCGGTGTGGTGGTTTTGTTGTGGCAAAAACGGTAAATATTGCCCACGGAATGCTAAGACACTTTTTGTTTGTCGTTTGCCGTCCAGCTAGAAGAAGCGGAGGTTTGTAAGTGAGCTGCACATTTATGGAGTTTCCGTTTCCCGGGGCTTTTGTGCAGTGAATCGAAGCGTGATTTGAATACATAAACAATATTCCTTCGTTGACATCCATGCTGAAGTTTGCGGTCGTTTGGTGCGGGCGGGAGATTATCGGTCGGTGTCGCCGAACGCACGAACGGAAGGACGGCTGATTGAGAGCGATTCTATGCTTCCGCTTCCGTTTACAACAGCCGGACGCTCGATCGTTATTGGGATGTGTTATGGTTGTTTTTTCTTCTCCTCCAACGAGAGAGCGAGAAATAAGTTTGTTTTGAGCATGAAACTCGTTTGTTGAAAATGAACGGCAATAATTTAATTCAGTCCTTAGTAGTGGGACGAGATGTATGGCTGCTAGCAAACGGGATGGCCCCCAGTACCACCGCAAGACCTAACAAGCAACGAAATGTGCACGGTAAGCATCCGAAGTGTTGGAGTCCTTAGTATTGATTATCAAATCCAGCATGCTTTCCTTCGCTGCGTTCCACAAACAGCCATAGCCCACAAGGGGAGAGGAAAAGACTGTTTTTCTCCTTTGCCTTTGACCACCCAATTCGGTATGCTGGAGATGAAAGCTTGATCAAAAGCTTGAGCAAAGAGACAATGTAACAAAGTAGCTTTGTCAACGAGAAGTAATGGAGCTTATCGCGTGCTAATGCTACTGCAAACAACAATAACAAAACAAGCGCGCATGGCGATAGATATTTCTTGAACGAGTTCATTACGAATTCGCTGACAGGTTTTTTATTTGTTATTCAGTTTTTGTTGTGCATAAATTTGTCTGCCGCACGATTTGACGCTGTGTAACGAAACTCTGCCCGTGGAAACGGGCGAACACCATACGGGAGCTTTTGTCTGCATTTCAGGTTGTCTCTCTATCGGGGGTTGGCTTTCTTCCTCACAAAATCCCTTCAAAGTGCTGCAAGGATGGTGGATTACGTGGTTTCCTTTTTCGTTTTTATCACATTACCCACCAGGACCATACTTCGCAAAGCTATGCTCATTATCACCTTCCTTTCCTTTGGCGAAACGGGTCCAATCGAAGGCGAACTGAGTGCGTCTAAAGGTTATATCGATTGAAGCGTCCTATGCTGTTAACGTGCACGGTAACGGATAGGAAATGGTGGCTGTAGTCAATTTGTTCATCGCTTACCAAACATCCAGAAACGTCTGCCGACGGCAAGCTTACGTTGCGAAGGATTTGCGTATGCGGGCAAAGGCAATTCTAATGGTGGAACGCATCTATGTCGGTAGCC
Source organism: Anopheles culicifacies (assembly GCA_000473375.1). Taxonomy (NCBI): domain Eukaryota; kingdom Metazoa; phylum Arthropoda; class Insecta; order Diptera; family Culicidae; genus Anopheles; species Anopheles culicifacies. Next base: position 2,081 of record KI423096.1, on the reverse strand, counting down.
CACACTACCGTGGAGTGTGGGATTTCACAGCGCACCCAACCACCTTCTGGCCCGACTGTCGCAAGTGCTAATTTACTTCAAGTATCATTAACTGGGAAAAGATTAAACTCAATAAACCCACCCTTCGAATGTGGGAGCACGCGATGCTATCACATGTTCACATATCGGCTGCTTCTCCTTGCCGATGATCGACAAGCGGGCCGAGACCGTACGTTCGCTGGAAGTCGTTGACGATTGGCTGGTTTTGCATGCGGAGATGGGAAAAACCTTTCGAGGTATGTCCTCTCGAACGCAAATTGGATTACGAAGGGCGCGGGTGGAAATTCGCAACTGTAAGGAATTTTCCAATCCAAATCGCGAACTCGAGTATTGTTGCGGTGTGTGTATTTGTGTACGATCGTCAGAATGGTTCGTTACCTGCATGTGGGTCCGTATGGTTCTGGGGCAGTTTATTTATCTAACAATGGTTCACCTTTTTAAACACAAACACCATATGAAAAGGTTGTTTATCAATTAGGAAAATTAATTTACACCCCGTACTGCTGGCTATTTCTTTGCGTGAGAAAGGTCGAACGTTTTCAACAGGTTTGAATTAATTCAAAGTTTTCCTGTTATACCGTTGCTCAAGATTACTGCGGGACCGATCGATTCTAGCTGCAGGAATGTTGGGTTATGTGGAGCTGGAATGTGTATCAGCAACCAAAACTAATCCAACGCTTACAACGGGGAACGGGGAAAGCATACCCGGTAAACCCGGAAGTTTGTAAAACCTCAGATCGATTAGAAACAAATCGATTGTGCATTGGTACGGTGGTGGGCTGGGTCCTCCTTCCCGTTTGGGCGTAGTGTTTTATGCTAGCCAACCCCGGGATGGAAACGTCAGGCACGGAGGTTAGTACGGCTCAACCGGATAATGGGAAACCGCAACCGCAACGGAACGTTTGCAACCGATTCGATGCTACCGGCCCCGGGAATGGCGTCTTCGTTCGAGGTCGTAAATCGGAAAATGTTCCGATGTTTCCTTTTTCTTTTGCCGGACTCGGAATTGCAACCGAAAGGTTTCACTAACTTTTACTCTCGTCCCGGCACCATGGGCGGACACAGCCATCTCTGATGCTGTGAGCATAAAACCACACGAAGTATGAACTTTGCTTGCCCCGGTGTACGCACAAAGAACAACCTCCATTGCTGGGTTGTAGGAGCTGGTGCGTGCGGGTTTGTAAGGATTAGAAACAAAAGGGAGTAGTAGCGTTAGTTAAACTTTCGCCGGGTCGGTTCTTGAGAAACATTGAATTTAATCTAGTGGAATAACAGCGTTTTTTGTGTGTGTAAATTCCTGTTCGTTTGTAAAATGTGCTGTGGTTTTCGATGTACAAATCTATGAATCAATAAGTTTTTTGTGTGGTTGGTACCAAAATTCCAAGATGTCTAAGCCCGCCAATTCGGGCTTCTTTTGGTTTTGTAAACTTTGAACAGGATAATCCTGCGTATGGGACTGCGTATTACTCCGCCTCAGTATGGGTCTCCTATGTCCATGACTGCTCGGTCGTCCGGTGCATTTTTGATGACGTTTCCTGCCCCCACTAGAACCAGCTTAATTCGGAGTACAGGTATGATGTCCTTGCACAACTTCTTGAGTGTAGTAATTACAGTGAAAACAATCAATCTATGAACGTAACATGTCTTTTGCGTGGAGAAGTTTCCTCTGGCTGCAGAGATATTAGTGCACATCTCAACATCAAAGCTACTCTAGGTGCTGGTCTAGAACCCAAGGTAGGTTACATTTTGGACAATTTCAAAAGGCCTTTTTGCTTCGTTCATCTTCTACCCGAGGTTTTTCTTCCAACGCCTGATCGCTCTCCTAAGCTTCTCATGCGAAGATCCGAATTAAACTTTAATAGATGGTCTCCTATTTTCATACTTCCGAGACGCAGATGACACTAAATTGAAGAGGGAAATTGGTACTTTAATTAAAAAAGGCTTAAAGTATTCTTTATTTGGTTGAATTTATTGTATAGTTAAGGACATTAGAATATTAAAAAAAAATTTAGTTGCCATTTTGACAGTTTATTTACCACTGA